>JAHRHJ020001572.1:0-21164 GCA_019776745.2 Taxus chinensis | reverse complement strand
GCTTTGTATGGCCAATCGGTTAGCTAATTAAAACACCCTTAGAGAAATTTTACGAGAAAATATAAAAGCATCTGATGGTGATTTCAGAGAGAATTGGTTATATGTATAAGTAAATTTAGGAAATTCTAGGAAATCAAATATCATTCAAGAGAAATCTTTTTAAGACCATGTTCTCAAGTGCAAGGAATGAAAGCTAAAGGTAAAAGTTGAATTCTCTGGATGATTCCAAGAGTTCTAGAAATACTTAGGATGAAAAAAAAGGAATTGGAAGGATATTAGAATAATATATAAGGTGGAATAATCAACATTTATTCAAATATTAAATATTTCTTTAGGTACTACAAAACTCTTTAGCTTCCCTAAGTTTGAAATAAAATAGAACCTCAATATTTAGTTGCGGGAAGAATTATGTTTTTAGAATAGTTTCATTGATCATAAAATGTGATTTGTATTGTTTCAATATAGTATGCAGGTCAATAACATGTAATTCATACTCAAATTTAATTCAAGGATTAATCCCCTATCCAGAGGTGGAAACCCATTTCCATGAAGATCAAATTGAGAAAATAAAAGTGTCCATCTACCATAAGCATGCTTACACCTAGGATTCATCTTGGTAAATAAATTGAATTGTGAAGGATTCATCATATTCAAAGGTGAAATTTGGAGCTCAAATAGTAACTTTATGATCATCATATCTTGATCGTGTCATTGTACCCAAATATCTCCAAAGAAAAAGCTAAAATGAGCTGGTAATGTAACTGAGGTATCTAGGACCACCATGTGTGAAGTATTAAGGCATTGTCTATCTCCATTAGATACATATGATAAAATACATATATGAGAATATTTAATTTGATTCCATGAAAGGATGATTTTAGAGATGGGAAAGGTGAAGGGATGATCTTTATATGGAGCACCATGTTTCTAAGAATGAAAAATCATCTGAGTTCACTTGATGCAATTCACCTGGTACTATTCGTAACAAATCATTCGACACCAAGTAGTGTGATCACACCTTAAGGAGGAGGCACATTACAATCACCTCATTTTTTCTATAGGACAAGAATCCCATTCAAGGAGCAATCCTCTATCTAGAAAGTGAGGATCTCATTTTAGTAAGAAGTAGACAAACATCATAGAGTTGAATCGTGGTCACTAAAATGAATTATGGACCAAATTTTAAAATTGGTATAAATTAAAGTAGTGGTAGTGCCAAAATCAAATCCGGAAGGTCAAAAAACCTACAAAATGACTATATGTTTTCCCAAAACAAAGACCGATTACAATATATATGGCCTTAAAGTTTTAGGTCATTGTCAAAATCCTACAAATGAATAAGTACTAACCAGATTAGATTTTGAAAAACTATCTTCTAGATTATAAGTGCCATAGCTACGGGACAACTTGCATCAAGTGTAGAGTGACCCTAACATCTTATCTTTTAATAAATATGGCTCCTTCAAGCCCTTACAAACTTCATATAGAGAAAAATGTGTATGCATTTTTTGATCATAAAATTACGTACACATTTTGTGATCATAGAAATGTGAACATTTTATAACACGTATGTGTTATAATTCATATGTGTTTCAGGTTTGTGAATTGTCGAGCATAGGAAAATATAACATGATCACGTTTTGTCCATTTTCATATTTTTGTCCACTTTTTGGCCCCCCAATTTGGTGCACTTACCCCATGGTGAACCTATATTCTGAGAGGGTCCAACCTTTATAAATGTGCAAAAAATTCTAATATATATATATATATATATGTATATAATGGGAGAGAGATAAATACGAGGGAAACTTGGATATATATATATATATATATATATATATATATATATATATATAAATCCAAGTTTCCCTCGTCTTTATCTCTCTCCCATTATATATATATTATATATATATATAATGGGAGAGATATAAAGACGAGGGAAACTTAGATTTATCCAAGTTTCCCTCGTCTTTATCTCTCTCCCATTATATATATAATGGGAGAGAGATAAAGATGAGGGAAACTTGGATTTTTTAGTTTAACCACCAACAAAATGCATTAAATAACTGAAAATGGGCATGTATTCCCTATTAAAATCATTCCCCCATGTCATATTTCCTTCAAGAGAACGTATCGGAACCATTCACCATTAATTCTGGTATTTGAGCTACTTGGAACTGTAATTTTATTCCTGAGACTATTTTTCCTCCTTTCACCCTCCTAACTCTATCAAATTCTAAATTTCATGATGCAAAAGTGAACTACTTGATCAAACCTTTCCAACATGCCCAAGTTTGTCAAGTTTGGATTTAGAAGGACGAAGTTATGGCCATGTGGATTTATGGAGCATGGGAGGAACATGACAAAGTTCTAAATGGGTTGCAATATACAACTTTAAAATTTTCCTTTGGGGCCGAATAAAGTGGACATGTGGATAAAAAGGGGAAGGATAGAATAGTTTTATTTGTGTCAGTTGTGCCCAATTTTAATAAACTGGTCAATGTTATGCCCCTTCCCTCGGCCATATCACTCCATTGTGGAACACGATAAACATTAAAATGTTCCTTGACCTTCAAAAGTTCCCACCTAGACTGACGACACTGTGTACCTACTTGCCTTTTGACCTTAACCCATTGGTAAATGTGGAGGTTCAAAGACCCAGGGAACAAGAGGAATAAGGTAATAGTTCCTCTTATTCCACCAAAGGTTGATTTGATCGATTTTCTTGAGTTTTTCCCTCATTTTTGACTAAGTGTTGAACTATGAAGCTTTCAAGATTGAGAGGAGCATCAAAACCTATTTAAAACATGATTTTTCCCTTTATTGATCAATTTCACCAAATTTTGGCTTATTTGACCTTTCTAAGTCCAAGAATGAAATAGTAAGTTACCAAAATAGCTCAGGTTTTTTTTTTACAATAGCTTAGCAACTCAATGGGTTCATCTACTTATTATATGGACGATTAGTGGCCCTAACGCATTCATTGGGTGTGTAGTTATCCTGAAAAAATTAAAGACTAATCTAAAACTTTGAAAATATTACCCTTGAATCAACATAAAGCATTGCATGGACTTAGTATTGATTTGTAATTGGATGGTATTTCCCTAGAAAGATGATTTCGTGGTAGTTATGGATTATAAATTGTGAACTACCCCAAAATTCTACATTTGTAACTGAAGAAAAACATTGAGAAGTTGATTTCATATGATTTCTTGGGGATAAATGAAATAACTTTGAAAACTACCCTAAAATATAATTTTTCCAAGGTTGAATAATTTCAATAACTTGGTCCTTAATTAGAGTGGAAAATTGTTTTAAAACTGTACCAAATCATTTATGCCCTAAATCATATTTTTTCCACCACGAACCCTACTCCAAAATTGGAAACACAAAACTATATAAAAACATATAAAATCATACGTACCCTTAATGGAAACATGAAAAGTGTACACAAGAACTTTTTTTGTAATAAACAAACATAATTTAATCCTATTATAACAAAAATGCAAGGAAGATTTAAAAAACCAACAATTGGTCAAGATAAATAACTTCCATTCCTTACAAATAGAGACCATGTGATTAGTTTTACAATGAAAATGGTCTTTAATGAGAGTGTAAAACTATCCTGAGACTGTTTTCCTTCCCATTGCTCAAAGTATCAACTAAAAAAATTATGTATACCTCATCATCATTTAGATTTGAGAGGTGTTGATGCTGACCTTTGAATTATTGAACTCATCCTCATGCTCTAGAATAAGCATGACTAGTGGCAACTCTATTTTTGGCTCTAAACCAACCAAGTATTTTAATGGGAATGTCATGATTTAGATCTTCCCATTTTCTTTTTTTGATTCCCCATGGATGGAGCTGGTAGAAGAACCTTCTTCATCATGATGGATTTTTGTAAGCTGGTATTAACTTGGTATTTCTTATTGTAACATTCCCATTTTAAGACTTTAGAAACAAGGAATTTTTTTTACATAATTTTCTCTATTCTAAATTAACATAATTTAGAACACACATTCCAATGCCAAACTATCTCATAAAAAAAACCATATGCAAGTATAATGACTCGGTGAAACACCAATCCCTCATTTCATGACTTGGTACTAAACCGATCTCTCATGTTACTTAGTAATGTGTATACGATGTATACTTGGTTCCTTTACCTTTTTAGGGTACCCAAGTTTTTTTATTAAGAGGCCTATTTGAATATATATTAGCAATATTCATCTGAAATCCTACTTCTTAAACTAGGTGACATAGGACAACATAACCAACAGCTTGTGATACTTTGGCCAAAGATTCTAAACATGTTTATCATGTTTACATTCCTAGATGACATAATCATGAAATGTAATAATTCCTTCACCACACTTGATCTGCTATCTAGAGTGGTATTCACAAACTTCTGTCAGTCCTACTTGATTCAAAGTTTCACCCTAGTCAAGGTTAGCAACATGCCCTAGTGTGGAAAACTACTCACAGTGACTAAGGGTACATATACATACTCAATATACTTACGTTGATTAGGTGTGTCTAGTTATCCTAAATCAACGTGATTTGACCCCGACACTAGATCATGTCCCTATCTCCGCATAGGGCAGAACTTTGATCCATTCATGCACTTATATAAGTCAAGTTGAACAAACTATTCGAGGTGTTGAGACATGTCAACTGCATCATAGTATCCTCTTAATGACTCCTATCATTACGAAGGTACTACTTTGTAGTTGGTGTGTGTCAACATCTAACTGAGTTCCCTCATCTAGAGGAACATACCTTATATTGAAAGTTTAATATCCAATTATTCTCTTTATTTTAGATTAATTACAGTAACACCTACTGATTCAACTATGTCATTTAACCTATAAGGTTACAAGTTGAAACAGTATGAGAGGTAGGTATGAAGATAAAATATGCTTCCTAACCAATTAATTACATGTTTATGTTTAGTATAAAATGGAAAACTTTAATCATGTTATTACATAATAGATCTCACATTTATGAAAGTGTTAATTAGTTTCTTACTAATTTCAGCCCTAGCTTAAAAAAGTTCAATACAAACCTTTTATTTTATACTTCATGTAAATGAAGTCTAAATTCCATTTTAATTCATTTCCAAGTATTTGTTACCAAAATATTGTGTAACATTATTAAATAAATTGTAATATTATTAATAATGAGTTTATAGAACTCATATTAATAATATAGTTGTAATAATTGAATTATTTGAGTGAGTTGTGAGAACAATTCACGTAGCTATTTTGTAGTGTGAGTGATCTTAGGGATGTTTGAGAGATATTAGGAGATAATACTAAGAGATTCATGGAGAGAGATATGAGGGATTGAAGATGAGTGTTGACTCTACCATTTTAGGTTATCAAAGACTATATATGTAACCTCTATAAATATCAATTATATCCCGAATGAATTCAGTTTCTATATTATTATTATTCAACATTTTTATAATTGTGTAGTTTTTATCAGTGGTATCAAAGCATGAGATCCACTGATATAAATAAATATTTAATTATTCCCCGAATGATGGAAGTATTTTATGTGAGGAAATGGATATGTGTAGAATTGTGAGAGTATGTTTGGTATTTATTTTTTATATTCTAAAACCTTGTTGCAGATTATATGACATAGTTTGTAGTTTGAAGTGTATTTTTATTGATTTGGACATGGTTTTTTGGACATCAACCTTATTTTATTGCAGCAATTGACTCCCAAGAAGTGTGTCAATCTATTCTATTCATGTCTCCAATTCTGTGACTTTCTTTTGGACACGATCTTTAAAAATTCTTGTCCATAGCATCAAACAGAAGCAAAGAAATAAGATCCAAACTACTTGATTTGGGTATATTATCATATTGGAGGTTTATGTGGAAGGATCTGATATTTTCATGCATTTAGGATGCATGCAATTCCATACGCTTCCATGGTGATCCAATTCTGCATGTATATTTGTATGTGTCATGCATAAGAGAACGGTTGTCGAGACCACCCACCAAATCTACATTCACCAATCACACAGATTTAATAATTCACAGGTCATGTGCATGTAACTGAAAATAACATTCAAAAATAATTTTTGGGGTCACATATGGTGAGAAAGTTGGATTTTGATGGAAGTATATGATCAATGTTCCTAGTCATTTATCAAGTCACATTGATTGATCAAATTGACTTGAGAGAACACAGAAAGTGCAGTTTAGAAAGGTATACCTATAGTTGAAAAGCATTTTTCAGCTATACAATAACACGCGTTATAGTAAAGACCTTCTCGCGTGGATCAATTCATACACACAGATAAAGGAAGATGACTTCTATGCATTTATTCATTTGATCATGATTCATGAGTTTCATGCCTCTAATTATGTGGGAGTTCTCTGTATCTAAAACCATCATGTATCTACACCAAGCACCATCAAAATTAAAAATTCAATATCTTAGGTAAAAGGATCGAATAGCTAGAAGTCAAGGAAAAATATGGAAAATATTTGAGTCTTTCATATTTTAATTTTAAATAGATATTAATATCTCTAGTTTTCACTTTAAGTCTACTTGTGACTTAGACATTTTGTCATCTATACTCTTAATTGTTTTGTATTGCTACAAAATAATTGTTACTTTATCATTGTTTTGTATTGCTAAAAAAGAGTTGTTACTTTTCTTTCATTGTTTAAAAAAAAATTAAAGTATTTTTTAATAAAAAATTTAAGTATATAGTTTGGTCTAGTAGTATGTTTTAGTTATCATATTTATTAAAAGTGTCAACGTTGAGGTCAATTTTTGGTCATAGTCGTATTTTGTGTCAAATCTAAGTGTTGTCTTCTCAAATCCGAGTGTAATTTTTGACTCATTATAAAGTCTAGTATTTTTTAGTCTATTATAAAAAAAGCCAAAGAGTAAAATATTGTAAAAATAAAAAAAGTTGCCTCATGGATGCATTTTCGGTGTTACCCAAAGTCCAATTTTTTGGGAGAATATGATGAATAATATTGCAATTTTGATGATATTTTTTATGACGTCGAAGACGGAAAATGTTCTTGGCTTTGGGGGCTCTTCCCTCAACCCCACCCTATTCCAGGACAAGGAGCACACCCAGGACATTGTCTCGAGACCCTGCAAGGGGCACCTCCCCTTGACCCCATTAAGAGCTACCGCCCCCAGACCCCCACTTTGGAATTTCAGAACCAAAGAAAAGATTTGTAGGGAAGATGCATCGATAAAAGGTGGTACAAATTTGAGCTCCATGGTCCAATATGTTGAGTAAGTTTCCAAACTCATGAAGGATGGAGAAAATGGAGGCTGGAGGTCAATCAATGACATCTCGTTAGCCACTAACGATGGGGCCACATGAAGTTGTGGTGGCAGTGTGTGTGTGTGTGTTTTCTTTTATTTCATATTTACAGTATGATTTTAGAGTTCCTGTTTGAATAAGTGAAATGTTCACATTAAGGGGGGGGGACTAGAACATGGTCTCAATGTTAAATTTTCCCTCTATTTATTTTTTATTTAGTAAGCAGTGGTTCCTACATATTCCTTGAAGGAAAGACATAGTGGATAGACAAAAGCACAAAGGAAAAGAATCAACATGATTTTTGGGTTGTTGGTTGTTCTGTAAAACCATCCTTTGTTTTAGGTTGTTGGTTTTCCATTAAAACCATCATTTTTTTGAGGTTGTTGGCTATCCTTGGAAAACCATCCTAACAGGTTGTTGGTTTTCCTATAAAACCATCCAGATCATGAGCACGCATGGGTGGCAAGCTACTAAAGGAAGTGTGTTTATTTTTTCTACCTTGTCAACATTAGAGGAGTGTATATTGGGAATTAATAATGTTAACAATAGGGGAGTGAATGTTATGAAAATATTGTGTCACATTATTAAATAAATTGTAATATTATTAATAAATATTTTATATAACTCATATAAATAATATAGTTGTAATAGTTTAATTATTTGAGTGAGTTGTGAGAACAATTTACGTAGCTATTTTGTAGTGTGAGTGATCCTAGGGATGTTTGAGAGATATTAGGAGATAAGACTAAGAGATTCATGGAGAGAGATATGAGGGATTGAAGATGAGTGTTAGCTCCACCATTGTAGGAGATCAAACACTATATATGTAACATCTATCAATATAAATTATATCCTGATGAATTATTTCTTCTACATTATTATTATTTGGGTGTTTGTAATTGTGTAGTTTTTATGCATCATTCCTAATTTTGATTATAGTTTTCTTAGGAAGAAACACTTCCAATTATTTACTTTTAGTAGCCATGATACATTTAACAAGATCTTAGTTTTGTCTATATTCTTTATGGAAATTCTTTTCTCCCTAATTATGGCTACTATCCCATTTATAAAAAAAATCACATAATTAACATAACAAGGTTTATCACAATACAGATCCCTATAATCAAAATAGAGTCCCTGTTTAGAATGATTGAGATCTATTTATGAGTGTCACTTATAAGTTGCAGATCTCTCCTTAATACAAATAACCAACTAACATCTCATATGCTAACCACCCCAGTCATCCATATTATTTAAGTATATAACGTCCCTTCTTCTTCTTCATAGGGTAATCCATAACAATTCATCCAAGTTCATGACAGAATTATTACAACTACTTATTATTTAGCACATCATCACATAGTTTAATTCATCAATAAGAGTGATACATTTAATGAATCCATAAGTGTTTCAGAGATTACAAAGTATTATTACATCAATACAAAACAATATTATTACAACATTATTTTTCCACAGTAATCTCAGTATGAAGCCACATCGCACAAAATAAATAAGGATGCCCTTTTATTTAGTTACAACATATGTAACTTCCTATGTGTCCGTTCCTCTCCTTCAAGCTCTTATGAAATCCATTTGAAAATTTTTGTTAGCAAGGGTCTTTCATTGAACTGATCATGAAATCACTATATCACATTAAAACAATGTGCTTTTAAGTAACTGTTTCATAAAAATAACTATGTTATTTATAATAGTCTTAGACAACACAACCAACACTTATAGAAAGACACTCCATACGAACTGTCAATCCAAGAAAAGAGAGGTGTTTTAAAGTCTTTAATCAAAAGTAAGGTTTAGTAAATCAACATATCACCCCATATTTTCATCATAAAACTCATTTGAAACATTCTCTTATAAATAACATACTTAAAGAAGCATTAACATTCATCTTACCTCTACTTCACTTCCTGTAACCATTTAGTCCTTTAATCATCTAAGTCTATTTAGCAAGAGAAATATAAGATACATCATATTATATTTATATTAATCCACTATTTTTCACAACAATTAATATTCCTTCATAGATAATATCCACTATCTCATACTCATCCTAAATCCGAAATGGATTATCCTAAATAAGATCATACCAACAAGTAAGGGTACTAATCGTCATACAAAATCAAAAGTATCTCGATTGAGCTTTCCTAAAATCTTGGCTTAATTAGTATTCAGCAAATCATGGTAACAATCAAAGGTGACAAACATACATAACTTATCAAAATTATAAGGTTTCTTCGATAGTCCAAGAACCAATCTAACATTCAAGCCTCACACAAGTTACACACACTTAATATTCAAGAAGAGCAATTGGATTAAGTTCGAACTTACCCAAGGATGACACTATCCCTCCTAGAACTCATACACTTTCTATTTGTTTCCCTAAGGACATTAATACACTAATCCTATCAAAAGGTCAAAATGATATAACTAAAAATAGACCAGAAGAAGGAATAATACAAGACCTCAATGAACATTTCCCCATCATAATATTGAAGAGGAAATGAATGAGATTGAAGTCTCCTCATCTATCCAAACCTTTAGACTACGATAAAACTTTTCATAAAAGAAATAATAAGCATACTTTGGGGAAAAATTTTCTATGAGAGAATGCACATCAGTTTCTTGAAATAATTAGAATAGTTCACATATACGACCAAATTAATATCAAAAAGAGATTCATGCAGTTCTAGATGATGAGGATAAATACTGGAAAATGGAATGTCATCAAACATCCAGTCTTACCTTTCATATTTTCAAGAAAGAGCCTAGTTCAAAACATGATTCCATCAAAAGGATTAAGAATCAATTCATTCCTAAAACCCATTAAGAAAGAAATAGAAATCGTAGGTCTAATCCAAGAGATCTCTAATGAACTTCAAATCCATCTTTTTAGACCAGATATAATTCAAGCTCATCCAAATTAGAGAATAACATTCATCAACAATTCAACATCACAACAGACCCAAATATTTGTTACCAGCTCAAATCCCAAAGTGGGTTTAGAGATCATGTTAAAACTAAGATCAGGACAATAAACCTTACCAGATATGTAATCCTATGTACTTTCAAAAAAATGAGAAATAAAACAACAATCCAATACCTAACTGAGTTTTATACTTTAAAATGAAGTGGTAGCCGATGATACCTACAATCCTGGAGTAATTGAAATAGAATAATTTTTTCTACCGAGCATATCAACAATCAGACACAATGTCAATAAGTTTATATTTCCCATTATGTCTAAACCATAACTATACTTCCTTCAAATTTATTTACTGACCAATAAAGGAGGACATACAATTCCAAATCTAGGATTTCTTCATAACCATCTAAGTTCAAAACATATACTCCTTACCGAATTTATTTACTCAATCAAGAAAAAAAATGGTCCTTAAAGTCTTACACAGAAAGGAAAACATATGCAAACACCAGAACAACAAGATCTCAAGAAACAGTCAAGATATCCAACTTTTCCTATCTCTAATCTTCTAACAATGATTATAAGGAAAACATTTTAAGAACGATTATCCGAATCAAAACAAACCAGATACAACATCCATTTCAAGAACAACCTTTACCTAAAATATCACCTAAAATATCTTGACTCTATTTCCACATCCTCTTTATTAGGATTTGACATGAAACAAGATTACCTCGAAGTAATAACACAATACTCCTTTGGGTTTCAAATTTTCACTTTAGGTGAAACCATATCCAGGGGACAACACTCCCTCCTCTTTAATGGGAGAGGGTTACCTTGTTGATATTAGTAAAATTAGATACATATACACAACTTTCACATGTGGAGTCCTGATACTTAAGAGATTCATACCAAAATGTCATCATAACAAGGGCCAAAATGGGATAAAATGGAAAGGGGGAATGAACAACATCTTTCTAGATATCTAGATTTTAGAGTATAAAACTTACTTGTATGAAATAGAAAAAAGCAGAATGGATCATTCCCTTCACAATACGTATCAATCTTTAGACAAAACATTCAATAGATCACATACATAAGCGCAAAAAGGTTCTTTACATGCAGAGATGAACAAGCACTAATTAATAGCTCGAAGTGAAAAGACAAATAACAAGGAAATAGAAAAACTATCCATATGGGGAGCAATCTAGATCTCCTCCAATGAAGTTTGTCAATGTTTTTTGGTGCCTAAAAGCAAATGATTTTGCCTTCATAATGAAAAATTCTACTCTACATAGGGTGGATGTTTTTCATAATTGTTGGTATATGCAAAGGTGGTTACATAACCACCCCAAATATTGCTCAACCACCATCTACAGGAACCGAAAGTCCTGTTACGTCTAAAAAAATATGCATGGAGATAACAATTACAAATGTTTCATCTCCCTCTTGCATCAGTTAAGGGAACTGGTAGTTTTTCAAAAGATAGTGGGCATGAGTATGGGTCTAAGAAGTGTCAAAATCATCCACAGTTGTCAGAGGAGTTGTGGATGGAATATTATCCATTATAATTATGTCAAAGGTCTTTTTTAGACTCAGTCACTTCCTAGCCAACAGTGATGCATATTCATGTTGAAGTGAATCGAAGGTCTATAAAGTGTTAAATGAGTATTCATGTTCATGTAGAGAGAGAGAGAGAGAGAGAGAGAGAGAGAGAGAGAGAGAGAGAGAGAGAGAGAGAGAGAGAGAGAGAGAGAGAGAGAGAGAGTTGACGTCTTGTCCATAAAGGCTATGAATATGACCATATTTTATACAACTGCAGATTGCATAGTTCTAGGGGAGTGATGTTGCCTCACCCGTTGGAGTATTTTCCCTACTTGGGTTTCTTTAGAGTAAATATTGTATTGATGTCTATTTGAATTTTTTATTTCCTTGTGTGTTTTGTGAGTTACATATTCATTTCCATCACATTATATATTTTTTTATATACAAACTTGAGTATGTTCTTTATCACTACTTGAGTTGGATTGAAAAATATATGTGTTAGTGAAACCTAGCACAAAATATCCACCTGGTTTACGAATCAACTTTTGTGGACCACGTTGATGCTCTAATTTATTTTCTAGGGAATGCATTGAATCTAGATCATTGAGTAAAGAGTACAAAAATTTCTTGTATTGAAAGATTTCCATATTGTTTTCTTATATATAACTACAAAAGAATTGCTTTTTAAGAAAACAACCATCATCATCCTCAGGGGTGTCGGTATCAATGTGAAGAGATTCAACCACCATTTCACTAGGAGGTCAAATAAATAACTCCTTAAGAGGAGGCATAAAAGAAGTAAGAGTGATTGGAATTGCATTAGTTGTCTTCCTACGAGAATGAGGTCACAAGGAAAGGGGTAAATGAGCCCAGATCCCTTAGTTATTTTGACTTTGACAATGGGCAACAACAATTTTTTTTATATACCCCTGCCAGGTGTCAACTAAAATCCCATGATTCACTTAAGGGTCCCCTTTCCTTTTGATTTATATCATGAATTTCCCACGGCTGCAGGCAACAAGTATGCATAAATTCCCACCTGCCGGCGTCCGTCTAGGTTCCCACGGCAGCTTAGTGACTTTTATAAACACGGAAAGTACCCTACGCAGTCAGGTCATAAAACACATCCCCATCACCTGCCTGCGGCTTAGTGTTTCTTTTCCCATCGCAGCTAAATCCTCCTTTGTTTTCCAAAATGCGCCCATCCCCCCCCCGCAGGGGCCTTTCCTGTGCATGACTCTCGCTTTTTCCCAGTGTTCCCTACCTCCGATGATGACTTCCTCCGGGAAAATGTGCGTGATTTTTTCTCCATAGCTGCTTCCGGCCAAAACTCGGGCTTAACCCCATGAGGAGTTGTTCCAGAAAATTTCACACCTAAAACAAACGGGACAAAACCACAAAAACACGAAAAGTTGCCAAAAGTTACAATAAAGCCCAAAAACTTACTTAAATAGTTAAGCCTTCTGGTATATAGGAAGAATAACATATTCATTATACAGTTAAACGGGCGAAATAGCCTCATACTGGCGCAAATATAATTAATACAAATAGTCCCGCAACCAATCCCGACGACAGAATAACAACAAGTTTGGGCAGCTGGGTATTTGGCGAAAAGGCTGTAGCTCTTTAGGCTACTTGACGCAATCCCGAACTTTCAGGCACAAAACAACAAATGACCACTATTTTAACAAGTACGAATTTTTTTTGAATTGGGTAGTCTCAGCTGTCGGGTGAATCGATTGGACAACAGTGGCTTCCGTCTGTTCAAAATCCTTTTTTCTCGTTTCAGAATGGACAAAGGGAAAGATTGGAGATCCAGCATCTCTGGTTTTGTATCTGTCTTTGGGCACGGGTCAGGCAGACAAACCAACACAACACACACCAAAACAAGCCAACACAAGAAAAACAAACAATGGTTGTATTATGTAATTACTGGTTTTATTACCCTCTTCTTTCTCATTTTTCGGACAGTCTTCAATTTTGCCCATTGAAAGGCAACGGCAATTCAACTCCGTCTGATGGCAAGAATGAAGCTAGCGCTCCGAGCAATCTTTTTTGATCACAAAAGGCCCTTCATAGTGCATCGAACTTTCCCATGCATGCCTTTGTTTCTCTTCTTTGGGATCCCATAAAGGACCCAGCATTAACATTCAAACGTTCTTTCCCTGGCTCTTTTATCGAAGATGACGTTCACACCTTCCTCTTATGCTCGTGTCAACCTATCTACAACTTGCGTTTTGTACTTTCCCTCCCTCATTCAGGGAGGTCCATGAGTCTTTATCTATAGATCCGTGAATGTGGAATCTTCCCGGCTTAGAAATTCGTAGGGCAACAGCATTCCAAAGGTGAGAGCAAAGGCTCTGTGTCTCGTCCTGCCATATAGCAGCTGAAATGGGGACATGCTATTCGCGCCCTCTTTGGTGTGATCCTATCGCCCATAGATGCTCAAACCACTTTTTATGGCCAAGGTCCTTTGATTTTCGTTACAACTTGCGCACCTATAGTTACCAATTCTATTACTAATTTCAGCTTACCATTCCCTTGTGGATAGTAGTTTGAGGAATGAACAAGTTGAATCCCATAATTGTAGCAAGAATTCCACCAACTCCAACGTCCTCAGAGGAAAGATCGGAGGCGTTGTCTGCTCTACAATTGTGCTGGGTACGCCAAACCGGACAATAACTTTTCTTTTATAAAATGCACACTGTCTGGCGGAAGTGGCATTCTTCACTAGGAATAGCTTCTCAAGCTTCTAACCCACTTATGAAATATCAGAGCTGTTAGAAGTAAGGAGCCGGCGCGGAAGCCGCGTTCAGCATTCCAATAAATCCATTACCCCACTGTGGAAGGTCTGTCATCACCTGGGTTTTAGTGTAAATGCAGGCAATTTTCACCACACACGCCCAACAAATTTTGGCAGCTTGACACTTAGCTACCCTTCTGCAGTCATCTTGAAAAGGGTGGCCATGAAATACCATGCTCTAAGGATTTTGTGTGCGTGACTTCGGTCTTCGAATGGCCACACGCATCCCGTTCCGGAACTGTTGTAAGTAGTTATCCTTGTTGGCTTTCCCGCATCTGAGAAATACACCATCCATTCCTTTTTATGTACAACCATTATCCAAAAGCAAAAATCTTTGACTTCAATTTAAATATTCGTTTCTCGTGTTCCTGGAAGTTGACTGGGCATTCTCATACGTTAGAACTAGCAGAATTTACTATAAACCAGTCCTCTACAGATCTATAAAAGTACTGCCGGTACATCTTCATCTATCATCCTATCTGCTTCAGGGACTGGTGATGCTTTATTTCTGTCATTAGTTCACATAGACCTCTTCCCGACCCTCTTTGTTGGTTGAATATATATCCATGTCATACTTGAACTTTTTCACCCTGTTGCCTCTCACATCCTAACTGCTTTGCTGATAAGGATAGTATGTAACGGCAGTATCTGGGAGACCAAACCACATATGTGAGGAATAATAGTACCTGAATGCTTTGCATTGCAACTCCTTCAACCACCGCATATATTGCGTGCTTTTCCATTGGAGTTTATTTCAACTCATAGGCTTTGAGTGGCGTGCTCATGAAAGCAATAGGAGCTGTCTGCTTCTTTCCTGCGCCCTTGATTTTCTTTCTTCAATCAATATTGCTGACATCCGTATTTCGAAGAATAACAATAAAAGAATAAATTTCTTTACTGGAGTCAGGGAGAACCAAGCTGGTGCTTTTCGACAGCCTCTTTGATTTTCTCAAAAGCTTCCTTCCCTTCCGCTGCCCACTTAGAAAATCTTGTGTCTTTTCTCTATTCTAAATAGACGGGTTAGCCTCAGGCAAAGTCAGAATAACTCTTCTTGAGAAAATTCACCTTTTCCAAAGAAAGAGTGAACTTCCTTTTTTGGATGTGGGCACAGGTAATGTCCGAATGGATTTGACACGCCTGGATCTATCTTGTTCCTTCTTTGGAAACAATGTGCCCCGCAGCTTTCCTTCGTTCCAGCAACAGATAGATTTCTTAGGATTTCAAAGAAATCGCATCTTTTGCGGCACTGTATGAAGACCCTCTTCTAAGTTTGAAATATGTGTCGTCTAATCTTTAGAAAAAAAGACTGTCCAATGCATCCCATGGTAAACCACGATGCTTATATCTTTGAATGATGAAAGGCGCGATCCATACTCTTTTGAATGTAGCACCAGCTTGATAGGCCGAACGGCTCTTCTGGTATGCCAAGTTTTTTGTCCCCAAGGTGTGAGTGAACGCCGTTTTGTATTGAGCTTACCCAGCCACCGTTGACTTGATGTTAGCCTAGAAGCCATCAAGCATGTAAAGCATTGCAGATCCAGTGACCACCTGCATGTTATCCATGATGGTGGGATAGGGTAGTTATCCTTCAATGAAGCTTGATTAAGGTTTCTGAATCCACGCACACCTAATCTCATCACCACTTTTCTTTTCTTACAAGGGACTAGTTGGGCCAACCACTCGAATGGTGTATGGGATAGATTTCTTTGCCTCTACTAACTTCTGGATTTCTGCAAAGATGGTTCCTGAAATGTAGGATGTGCCGCCGAGCTTTCTGCTTGAAATTCTTCTGTTTCTGATTTAAGTGGGATATAGTGTTGAACTTCGTAGCTGATATGTCTTAAAATCCTGATAAGACCAGGCAAAAACATCCATATACTTCTTACAGAAGCTTATTGAAAGCGAACCTTTCAGCATCCAACCCACACTTACCCATATTTACGAATTTGGGGATCATTGCTGGCTCCCAAGATTAGTAATTGTGTGTCGGAGGAAGAGCCTTTCCTCATTTTCTTCTTCATTTTTCTTAGCATCTGATCATGCTTAACCAAACATTTCCTCAAGAGACAACCAAGCCTTTGGATTTTATTTTCCCTTGAAGGGTAATCTCCTACCGTCCACCTGAGCAACGTTAGCATCCATTTCCCCGACAGTGGTCTGCCTAGGAGTGATTGCTTCCCTCACTAGGTAAGATTTCTCAAAGTTATCTTTCTGTTTGAGAAATGCATTCAATCTGTGTACATCGTTTAAACCTGCCACTGCTGGAGCGTTGTCGGAACCTTTTTTGGGCGAAAAACCATTCCGCCTTGTAATCTCCCGTCTAAAGAATGCAGGGGGCTGATCCGGATTCAACAAGGGCGGCAGTAACTGCAGCGAATCAGCTTCTGAATTTTGTTCTCGCAGAATGTAAGATACCAATAAAGCTGAAAAATCCAGGATAGCCAGAGTAGACCCTATCTCTTAGTGCCTCATTTGTCTTTTTTTGACTTGGTAGAGGCCCTTATCTGCTTCACAATCACTCAGCATATCCCTTGCGTTAATAATTTGATTCCCCTTGGTTTTCGCCTGCTCCATGCCTAAAACAATCTTCATACTCGCGATTGTTCGTATTCGAACATCAATTTTGAGGAGTTGCGGCATGTACCATTCCCTTCAGTAGAGAATAAGACACGCCCGCACCGGAGTCCAAATGAACGCAGCTACCATTCAAATTCGAGAGTCCAAATCTTGTTATGAATTTGATGTGATTCTCGAAACAACCGGTTGAATTTTTCTTTACCATTTCTAGGTAATAGACTTTCCGTGATACCGATTCCTCCTGAAACAGTCTGAGATCTAGTAGCTCAATTTGGATAGCTGTGTAGCTTAATTCTTCTCAGGTTCCAGCTTCTGATTTACCTCCTTTGATGGTATGTGCGCACAAGACCATCCATCTTCACTTCTCCACCCCGCTCCTTGCAAAAATTCCTACTTAATAGTCAATCCATGGAGACTGGAATGTCTGCTACACAAGGATAGTCCTGTTCCAGCGAAAAGAAAGGTCCTTTTTGCTGGGAAGGACCAGAGACTTCTCTACTGCCTCGCATCCTTTGATTTGCCCCACACGAGGGACTTGCCTTTCCATGGAATACCATCTTCTCAATGGTTTTTGTCAATGTAAGCCCAAGCATCAGCAACTTTGGAGGCATGACGTTTCTGAAGCTCCAATCCAGGATGCATTGCTTAGCTTATGTCCGTTGATGAGCAAAGACACCTAGAATGGCCCAATCCTTCCGATGGTACAGGAGAAGGGGTGAAGGAGAAGAACTTGTCAGCAGCATTATTTGAAGGTGTAGTATCTTTGGACTTGACAAGATACCCCTGGAATTATGTTTCGTTGGGCTAGGACCTGACTTTGCACCTATTTTGACCAATCTATTCCTGATCAGGAAGCCCTCAAATATTCGAGGCTTCGGACATCTCTGACCTTATTCTCTGATGTGATCAATTTAATGTCAAAAGCTTGACTTGCTTTCAGCAGATGTGCATTGGTTTTCCTTTTGCTTGCGAATTGAAGAATTTGAATATTTTTTCCTTGGGCTCTAATAAAAGGAAGAATGCTACCCACCAAAATCTTTTCAGATAGTAACGATAACATCGTGCAGGATCTTTCTCTCTCTTTCCGCCGGCTTGTGGATGCTTCGGCATTGTGGCGTGTCGAGACCCCCCCTTTGTAAACCAACCGCAAAGTGTGACCATCTAGAATCTTCAAAAGATTCACTATTGCCCTCATCAGATTCGTAGTCCAGGTAACCAATATAGTGGAGTCGCCAGCGGGATCTATAAGTCTTCATCATCAAATGATTCATCAATGTGTCGAGAATCCTCTTCATATCGTTTCCAAGTTATTCCTTGGAGCAACTTCTATTGCCAACTCTGTGGTGCGTCAGCAAGTCTGTTTTCGATTTTGATTTTGATTTTGACCATGAAGGTCCGGATAGGAGCTTCTTGAGGGGGGTGCATTCCCCGTTTGAAGGATCTGCTCTTGATGCTGCAGCCTGTCATTAGCCATCTCGTTCAACAAAGGATCAGAAGTACTAGAAGAAGCACCATCACCTTTGGAGATATTTTTGTTTGATTTTTTCCAGCCATGATCAAGTCGTCCTCACCTCCACAGCAGTCATTTTTGTGCACTCCAACAATTTGCAGGTCTTGCCCTCTTACTGATATCCAACTTCATGCAATAGAGCGTTTTATAAAAAAACGGTCTTTTGATTTCGTCGCTCAATGCGCAGAATGGGATTTTATACAAATCCTTGGAACTTTGCAATGAAGTCCCGCAGTTCCGTTTGCTCTTTCTTCACTGCGTCAGTTGGGTGATCCTCTGCTCCCTCTCCGCGTCCTCTGCAGGCTTGAATCTTTTCGAAATTGCTCACGCAAGTTCGTCTTGTTACGGTGCCAAGCCAGCGAATAGAACCATTCTCCAGCCAAGTCGTGGTAGAGTCTCAATGAATCGACTGACTGAGGACATCTCATGCTCCCCTTAAGCACACCACAAGATATACGAAGGCTGCTAACTGAATCATCCCGGTTTTGCTTTCTGCCATCGCCAACAATTTTGAAAATTCTTTCGGGATCCTTTGTAGCTCGGTCATAGTGTAGCCAAGTTGAGAGTCCAAAAACCGCTCCCCATGGAACAGTACAATTTGGTGCGCCATGTTATCTTGACACGTCTCCTCCTTGTGTAACTTGTAGACTTGTTGGATACTTCCACCGCCGGATTATGCTAATACGATCCGGGATCTGGATGGGTGTTGCCTCTCCTTCCTGGGTGAAAGACTAATTTGCGGCTTCTCACTTTGAGGAGGATGATTGAAATTGACTGCTCCTTGCAAGTCGGAAGAAATGATCCGTCCTTCTCCTTGCGCCTTCCACAGATCGGGTGAATGGCCGTTCATCCAGGTTGAAGAGTTGTAATGGAAAACACTCTGATCTTCAATCGAAAAGCTTTGATCTGCAAAGATGTTTGTTCCCCACGGAGTCGCCCAAAATTTTGCGAGAGTTTTCTGCATAGCGCAAACCTAGCAGTCATGAGATAAATCTCCCTCATTAAACCAGTGAGGCCTCCCGTGTCAGATTTGTCAATAAAATGTGTTTCTATCTATCAAGGGGTTTTACTTTAACACTTATTCATGAACCAAACTCAGAAGTTCTGGCAGGCAAGTAAGCAGCTGTTTAAGAAAGGAAGATTATAGAAGAAGGAAGTAAATGAATTACTAAAGAAGAAGTAAGACAGATGTGCCATACCAATCATTGCTATCAGGCTATGGCATGCACATAGAAGAAACTTGAATAAGTGAATACACGAATATAAGCAAAGCAGCTCTGATTTCAATCTAAAATCACAAGTCCTATAGATCTAAGTTTAGAAGCAAGAACCAAATACACCGTGACCAAGTTTCGCCTCCGGAAACCTTCTTCTTTGTATTCCTCTGCAAACACGTGCTCTCATGGTTCGCCAAAGTCTAGACACAAATTGCTTCTTATTTACCAATTCTGATCGATGATGTAACTCGTAAGTTCTTCTCCTCCTTAAAATGTAGGACGGAAAGTACAAAATAGAAGACTCAAACTGAACTAAGTATGGACAACAAGTAAAGATGACATTTGGCAATCATCTAAATAACTTTTATTAAGTGGACAATGTATCACTTAACTAATAGAAAGGTTCCACATGACTGAAAGTCATGGTTGTAAAACCAATACTTAGACGTTTACATTCATCCGGGAACATAGAAAGTAGAAGAAGAAGAAATAGAAGAAGTCATGCAGCTGTAACTCTACACTCTTATTCTTTTCTGATAGCTGATATACTTGTCGAACATATAATTCAGCATATTTCATATGTTTTAGCTAATGCGTCCTTTTTGTCCGAATTGCAGCAATCCTTCATTCAACACTTGCGCATGTTCCACTTCTTCCAAACTTGGCCCAAATCTGCAAGGTCTGCCTGCAGTGCACCAGCCTACTGTGAGTTCAGCGTGAAAGGCTTGGTGGCTTTATCCATCCTTTTTGCCCATCAGAAGAGAACCCTCCAGGGAATCATGCACCTCGTTAGAACCATCGCACGTATGGAAGTAATACCTCATCCACTCTTTCCTCAGTGAAAGAAAGAATCCTGTCGGAAAAAAAAAAAAAATTGAGTTCTAATCTCAATGGCCTGCATCCTCTTAGCAAAAACTCTGCCAGATCTCCAAACGGAAAGATACTGCACCAACTCTAGTGTTCCCTTCTCAACTGATCCATCCGGCACAATTTGCTCGCAACCAATACATCTCCGGTAGCTTGTTGATCTCGGCAAAAACACTCGTACTCTCTTAACTGTATTTATTCCTTTTAGCTTTCTCTCAGTTGCTTTAGTTGATTTTGCATGTTCATAAACTTTAGGCGGGTGGCCACTTCCAAGGTGCAAGAAGCGGGACAATAATCAGATCCTGCAGCAGTCATAGCCTTACTTATTGGCTTCATCTTCCATTGCCTTTTTCCATGCCTAAGATGATCACTCACTGTGCTGAAATTGGTGAACGGAA
>JAHRHJ020001571.1:0-21204 GCA_019776745.2 Taxus chinensis | reverse complement strand
GAGATCAATTGTGCAAGCTTAGAAAACCTGCAGCCATCTCTCTACAAGGTGCACTTTCGAGAGATAATATTTTTTGGCACGCCCGGTGGGATGAAGAATCAGATCTGCATGCGAATTACAATTTCTACAGCAGATCTATAGTAGATTATAGCTAATTAAAAGTCACTTTCAGGAAAAAACTGCAACAATTTATTCTAAAGATTCTAGGATCTTTTGGTGACTCCAGAGCTGATTTCAGACCAGTATTGTAGCATGTTTCATGCCTAAAGTAACTACAAGCTCATCGGTAAGAGGAATTTCTTTTGAGTTTTTTTCTTTACCCTTGAATTCTGCTAGAAGGAGAAGAGTTGGTAATACTTTACCTTATAATAGACCTAGTTTTGATAACCCTCCTCTTAATATTCCTTCACCACGTATCAATTTCTCTATTAACATCCCATTTTTTCAAATGGCTATTCAACCACCAAGGAATTTTGTGACCTTTACTAATGGTAGTCCATTAGTAATCCCAGTTTACCATGACATTCCTAATGCTGCCATGAAAAGTTTTTCCATCATTCACGGGTGAAAATTAGGTTACACCTAGCTGAACATATCAAAGATGTTGCATCCCTATGTGCAGTCCATAATATCACTCATGAAGACGTAGCTTTAAGAATTTTAGTTGCATCTTTTAAAGGGTAGGCCTTGCAAAGGTATAACAACCTAGAAATTGGAAGCATAAGAACTTGGGATAACTTAGGTGAAAATTTTATGAAACAGTTCCAGGATAATTCAAATCATTTGTCTCTCATTGAACATTTGTCTACTATTAAAAGAGCTCCTAATGAGTTTATGTCTAGTTTCAATATCGTTTTTTTCAGAACTTGGGAAAGAATTCCAGCAAGTGTCAAGCCTCAAGTTGATCATGCTTTCCTTTATTATCTTAGAGCATTAAACAATGATATCTCAACTATGATTCAGTCAATGGGTGGAGAAACACTCCCAGTAGCTTATGATATCACTATCCGAGATGAAAATAGTCTTATTCAAGTTGGAAAATTAGCACCAAGGCGTTTAATGCCAATTTGGACAGATTTAGCACCGATTCCTCAACCTATTACAATCATAGAACCTACTGTTGTAGCTCCATCAAATGATGTATTTAAAGCTTTACAAACTATGGGAAATAAATTGACTTCAATTGAGAATAGAATTGCATTACATAGCAGACCCTATCAGGATCCTTATCAGCAAAATCAACAAAATCAACAAAATAGGTAGCCTTATCAGTAGAATCAAAATTACACGTAGCCTTACCAGCAAAGAACACTTTGACCCAAAGGCTCCTAGTTCATCTAACGTTTTAGTCCCAGTTAATATGGCTACAGAAGAGTGGTGTCAACCTTGTAATCAACCTCATGTAGCTGCAACTTGCCCAAATTATTTTATGAATCTGAATCTTGTTGCACAACCTCAATCTGAAACATTGTTTATGCCTCAAATGGAGGGTGGGAAGAAAGAATCTCATGTTCAAAAAGCACCTAAATAGAATTTAGTCAGATTTAATGAGGATTTCATTACAGTCACTACTAGGGCTCAAGGGAAAGCTGTTGAAACTTAAAATACAACAAAATAGGCCTATCCTACCTACTGTCACTGACAAGACAACATCTACAACTCCAAAGTCAACCAACAACCCTGTTCTTCCTCCAAAAACAACAAGTGTTCCAGTTGATAAAGGTCATCAAAAATAGCTACATCCTAATCCAAGAAGACTGTTTATACCTCAGATATCCAAGGCAGCTGAAGTAGAATTAGTTTTCACTAAGGCCTACTCTAAGATAGTTGATTCTGTCTCTAAAATAGTTGCTTCTTTTAACATTGTTGATGTAATGAAAAATCATAATGTTAATATCTCAATGTGGGATGCTCTAAGTATTCCTGGAAAACAAGATTTACTTTCTCATGAACTAGCTAAGCTGCAGATTTCTTCAAATACAACAGAAAAGGAAGTTCAGAAGGTAGACATGGTCCTTGGAACGTTTGAACAAGACCGCATTAAAGAAGTTAAGTGGATGGTTCAGAAAGTTCTGAATGCTCATGACATCAAGAAACCACCACCATTTTATTTATCACTGATTATTGGGGAACATCTAGTTCATAATTGCATGGTGGACAGTGGTGCAAGTAGCACAGTTATGCCAAAAGTAATTACAGAAAAATTGGGTTTGTAGTATGAGCCTACAGAAAGGAGTGTCTTACAGCTTGATGGAACTGTAACTAATACGGTTGGTATAATAAAAAATTTAGAAGTGACATTACATGCTTGCCCAAATGTTTCTATTCTATAAGATGTTACTGTTGTGGACTTACCTCCATACTTTGCTTTATGCTTATCTAGAGATTTCATTGCAAAAATAGGAGGTTATCTCTCTTCAGATTGGTCCTTCCTATTTTTCACTACTCGTTATGGTACTAAAGTTACTATCAATTCAGAACCATTGGCCAAATTTCACATTGAGCCTCACTCTTCAAATGCAGTGGCTAATTATTCAGCCCTAGATCAGTCTGATTTTGATGAGGTAGCTCATGTTTCAACATTAGATGGTGTTTCTAACATGTTTATGGATGAAAAAATAGTGGAATAACATGCTCATGATCCTTTTAAGGAAGTTGAAGAACACCTGTTTGGTGTGTATTATATGCATGAAGAGAATACACCACTTCCCTTGCTGTCCAAAATAGAAGATTCAAGAAGGGATTTGGAAGCTTCATTTTGATGGAGCTAAGAACAAGAAGGGATAGGGAGTAGGTCTGATGCTTACTTCCCCAATGAATGAGAGGTATTTCTCAGCTTTGAGTCTCCAATTTTCATGTACTTGTAACATAGCTGAATATGAAGCTTTAATTCATGGCTTACTTTGGGCTAGAAAGAAAGGTATCAACATGCTATAGATTTTTGGTGACTCTGAGTTGGTTATTAATCAAGTTAGAAATTTCAATGTTTGTAAGAATCCATTAATGAAGTCTTACAGACATAGAGTTTCAGACTTAATGGAAGATTTTGATGCTATTAACATTCAGTCTATTCCTAGATCTGAAAACAAGCATGCAGACAGACTTGCAGCAGTTGGGGCTAGTTTTGAAGTGCTGGAACAGATTGAAAATATGAAAATCCAGCCTCATATAAAGTTAATTATCAGGCCCTCAGTACCTGATAATGATTCAAATTGGCAAGTTTTTGAAAGTGATGATCAAATCTACAGGTTTTTGCAGCAAGAAGCTGAGTTTTCTACAGTTAATCAGGATAAATTACAACACTTATATGGTGACCAGATTGTTCAGTTGAAGACAAATAAACTACCTCAAGGTCTGGTCACATTAGAAGAAATCTTCAACACTAATGATCAGTTAAGAAACATCAAGACTAAAATGTCAACTCACGCTAACAATTACGAAGAGATCTTGGTTGATGAAGGGAAAAAGCTATTTCTTGGAAATGTATGTTCCTTAATTGAAAAACAATCATTTATTAATCTTTGCAATGAGTTTAAAGATGTTTTTCCTTGGAAATACCAAGAATTGAAAGGATTTTATCCCATTTTAGCACAACATACAATTGAGTTGTAGCCAAATTCTAAACCTGTTAGATAGAAACAGAGGCATGTGAATCCCAAAATAGAGCCTCTTGATGAGGAAATAATTATCTAAGTTGATTGAATCAGGTATTATCTTTCCAGTTAAGCATTCAAGCTTGGGTAGCCAATCTTGTTCTTGTTGGAAGAAGAATGGTGAAATCAGACTATGTGTAGATTTCAGAGATCTTAATAAGGCATCATTAAAATATCATTACCCACTTCAAATATGGATCTAATTATTACAGTCACAGGTTCAGATAGACTAGCTCTTCTAGATGGTTACAAGGATATAATCAGATTTTAGTTCAAGAAGAAGATAGATACAAAAGAACTTTTACCACTAGTGGGGTAATCAAAGAGCTTTTGCATTTTAAATGATGTTGAACGTTTCAACGTTGCGCTGATATGGAGTTTCAATCTTATTAAATATTATGTTGGCAATTTAGATGATGTTACTAACAAAAGTATGGAAAAGAACATGAGATGCACTAAGGCATAATCAATTAAGTTACCTGCATTAGATTTGGAATATCAATCCATGGAGCTGCTTTTTGGTAGAATGAACCATTGTATATTCATTAGTACATCATTGTTATGCTAATGGAATTTGAGCAATTGAGCTAATTGAGATCACAAGCATCATTTAACTACTATAGATCATAACGATGGAAAAGAATTTCCTTAAAGGAGAAACAACTATTGAAGAAGGAATTTTGACAAGATTTTGTTCTAGCATAAATTCAGAACCACTTCAATGAAGAAGAAATAGAAAATTTCTTTGTTAAAATGGGATTTGATCGTGCAAATGCAAAGATAACAAATGGAATCTATTTGAAACTATTATTACCCACAAGAATCTCAGGAAGACAAAGATTTTGGTAAAGTTTTGAATAACACTTTGCTCTGGAAAGTGGTATATTCACTCAACATGATTTCAGCTTGCAAGAACACAATTTTTTTGAGACAACTTGCTGAAGCTGAATGGAGAGGAAAATTCCCATTCCTGTGAATGGTATGTAATTCTCAAACATTTGCTTATTGAAAATCAGAAATTACAGTGATTGTTAGAAGTAGGCTATTTCACTTCAATAAGTGCAGTTCCTACACATTGCATCATTTTTTCAATTTAAATCCAGGCATTCGTACATGATATTCTGGGTTACCAGATCAGCTTTCCCAGGCTTTATGTTTCATTTGGAAAGGGATTGGACCTTTAGGAAAAGACTGCAGAACATGATTTAGAACATCCATGCCCAATGGAAAAGTAGAAAGGAACTATGGTCTTTAAGCTAGCAGGTATCTTTACCAATAGGAACGCCAGAAGATGGATGACAATTTTTACATGTACTAGTGCAAAAAGGGGCAACTAAATGAAACTTCATTGTTACGATTTGAAAAGTCATGGGTGAAGTATACCTAAGCTAAGGAAATTTTTATGTTATTTGTTATTACTAAATTAGTTACAAGATTAAATGAAATATGTAGTTATGTGTGCTGTCTCAAAAGAAAATAGATCACATAGATGCCATGATTTCAACAAAAGATCACAAATCCCCGAAGGACAACTGTGTTGTCTTGATGAAGATGAAAATTATAGAGTAGGTGAAGTGCTAAGTCTTGAAGCAGCAAACAAAAATGTAGATTATAGAAAATCAGATTTCATTACTGAATGTTACAAGTTCCTATCAATGTTCTTTCCTTCATGATTAAGACATTCAATTATGTTACTGAGTTGTTTAGTTCATTATACAATCCATACAGAAAATCTAGAATGCATAAGGAAATACACAACTCATTTTCAGAATTCAATGTTTTATTCACAAGGAGAGTCAAATGTTTCCCACACAAGCCGTGGGATGTAACTGAAAAGTAAAGAACAACTACTGGAAAGAAAGGTACACATGCATGAAAGAGAAAGAAAAGTACTATGAGTGAACCCATCATTGCCTTGCGGTTTCTGTTATTTGTTTGAAGCATCTTCATCTCCATCTTTTGTTTCTCCTTCATCTTCATTGTAGAAGCCATTGTACCTGAAAAGAAGAAAAGTTAACTGTCAGTTACGAGCTCAGGGATCAATTCATATTCCTACACTATCCTACTTCATGCATATGAATCTTCTCCTAAAAGGAGATGTATTCTACTTAAAGAACAAACTACATGCATGCTTTATTCACTCAGAAAGAAGAAGGAAGAGAAGAAAGAAGAAAAAACATGGACATAAGAGAGGCCAAAAAGCCTAATTATTTTCTAACTATTTTCCTAAGTGTGCACGTACAGGTTGTAGCCAAAAAAAAATAGACAAGTCATAAGTGCATGCAATAAAAGGAAGAATGTAACTCAAAGTTCCAATAACTATTCTGAAATGGAAGAAGTTACAGTGTAGAAGAGAGACTAGCAATAGAAACACATGTTTTAGTTTGCAATAGAAGAAAAAAGTAGAATTTGAAAGTTGATGTTTGGCTAAAAGAGAAGGTCACAGTTGAAAGGAATGAAGACAAAATTCTAGAAAAGTTTTGACAGGGATTCCCCATGTAAAATGGACATTTACAACCTTCCATCATAATGTTTTTAACTACTACATGCTCAAAGGAATGATTTAAATAAAGTAAATGATACAGAAAAATAGTAAAGCATGTTATGATCAAGATAACCCAACTATGATGTCTTATTTTATTTACTAATCCAGCTTCAAACATGAAGTGTTATGTTCTGAATCAGAAAATACAACTACTATGCTAGAAATGGATGGAAGAGAGAATTTTGGAAAATTTTTACCAGGGCTTCACCATAAAAATCAACATTTTAAGTTTTTCAGTTGCTACAGCAAAGGACAAAAATCAAAGCTAGTTGCTACAGGAAAAGATAAAATTTCAAATTTAGAAGAAATAAGCTGTCCATCAGATTAATATACAATGCTGAGATACAAATAAGATTGAAAAATACTACAAGTAATAGCTTTAGAGATCAAATTTAATGCATGATTTGTAGTTACAAAATAGAAGTCATTCAAAATGAATATAGAGATGCTGCCATATCAAAGAAGTACAACTATCCATGCAAGGAAATTGATCAAATACAAATGCATCTATAGGTGAAGCTCAAGTACAGTATTGAAGCACAAAAGAAATGGAAATACATTTTTGACAAAACTTGAATTTTCTAGCATGCAGGAGTTGTAAACAAAGTTCCAGAAATAATATGTTATGTAGAGGTTTATAAAACAATTACATCATTTTCAGACAGAATAGTTACATCATTTTCAGACAGTCAAGAACATTGATGCAGTCAATCAGTCAATGGTTAAAGTTTTCAAAAAACATTCAAAGCTCACCAACTTCAAAGATGATGTTTTCATAATAAGTAATGCACTTTAAGTCAAGGCAACCATCAAAGCAAGACCATTGTTCTAGTTCTGAAAGAAGAGGAAAAGAAATGATGGAATTATTTTGGAAATGAGATTTTGGTATCTCAACAGAGCTCCAGAATAGAGGGATTACAAAATATAAAATCAGGAAGATCCATTTTACTGCATCTCATAGCACTCTTTTTCCCATTTAAAGCATGGAAATAAGCTACAAGGTTACAAGAATGTTTTCCAAACAGATCCATTCTGACGAGTAATAATCAAGTACAACTTGTATCATTTGATCCTTAAGAAAAAGATACAGGGAAGTATACATGATGTTATCGTAAAGTAACATGAGCTCATTTAAATGCAAGATTCACAGTTAACCTGGACCAGAAAAACCACAAAAGGTCAAAAGGATCTTAACTTCTCCATGGCTCAACTTCGGCAAAGCTGAAATACAAAACATGATAATCTGGGTTTGCATCAGAACATAATAAGATACCAGAAGCTCAAAGGTAGAGAAAACCCCAAGGTATTAAAACATCAAAGAAAAAGAGTTCTACACAAGGATGAAACACTGAATAAGTATAATGTCTAATCAAATTAGGGAATACAGAGATTAAAACAATGTGGAGTGGATCTCAACTTTTCAAAGAAGATGTCATAATCCTCCAAACAAATTGCAGAATAAAATGAAGAAATCTGAATACCCATGTTTTAGAACATGCAAATCTACAGTTCTAAAATACCATATACAACTCAAAATGGCATTCAGAAAATGAAGAACATGGATTTAAGGAGTATGACTTCAAAACCACAAAGTTTACATCAAGCTAAGTACTAAATTTATGTGTTTTTAGAGGAAAATATGAGTACTCAGTTGAAACTTACTGGTTTTAAGAAAAAAAATTCAGTAAATCCTCGAGGTAAGGTCACAAAATCAATAGACCCAAAAATATTCAGCTCAAAACAATTTCCAACTCGAAATAACCAAGGCCAAGTCCCGAAGGTCACAAGAATGAAATGAAAAAATGATTATCAGTTTCAGAGGTCAAAATGTTAATGAATAAGTAGCTACAAAACTTAGAGGGAGGGAAAGCTTACCTTCCCTCATCAAATGGTGATGCAGATAGCAAGAGATGATGGCCACCTTGAAAGGAAAACCTGCAGAAACAATAAAACAAAGCCGAGCTCGGAGAGCTTCAACAATGGCGGACCACACTTCAACCACCTTGCTCAGAGCTTCACAGATTCAAAGAAACCATTTCTTAGAGCTATCTTAGATTCAAGATCAAGAGCAAGAATATGGTAGAGAGATCTAATATTTTAACTCATAAAGCAAACTTGGATCTCATGAACTTTGCCACAAAAGATGAAATAGAACAGACCGAGCTCGAAGTAACAACCATGGTAGAAAGTAAAACTCACAGAGTTCAAAGAACTCAGAAAAACAGATTACAGGAAAGCTCGAGAATGACCAAGCACGACCACTGCACATAAATCATAAAACCAGGTAATCTCTCATCATCATGTCAGTGTTCCAATGACAAAGAGATTAAAATGCTTGTAGCCAAGCTCGAGTAGGCACAGAACAAAATAATGGATCGAGAGGAAAATTTTTCTAGGGCTTCTCCATATACAACAAAAACCAATGAACTGTGCTGAGGGTTGAGCCTCCTATTTACCCCGCCCTGAATCGCTCATCAGAGCATTGGTTTGGTTAGAACTCAACCACGGTCAGGATCAATGATCGCAAATCACAAGGACACAAGATAAACGTCCTCAAATCAATCGCAATGATCAATGCAAACCACCTGGGTAAGATGCCACCGCCCACATTAAATGCCAGTCAGAAAACCCTAATCGCATGTCATGGATCGATGGCATCAGATACAAAGTTACAAAGATCAACAATAAAGAATAAGGCACGAACATTCAAAATAAACCACCAGGGTTATAATCATCCTGACCCGAGTTACAGAATCCACTGACCAAGTCACCAAGGGATGAGTCATCGTGGAGAAGGGGACAACTGACGTGTCCACTAAATAAATCATTGCAAATGACTTTCAAATTCTAAGCTTAGTAACATGCTTTTCCGAATAAATGTGGAAAAGCACCGACAAATTATATACAATGATTACCAAAAAGGATGAATTTTTACTAATATGCCAAGGCAAACAAACTCCAAAGGTGATCATACATTATAGGATGGGTCATTCCAAAATATCAAAGGTGGTTGGTTGAAGCATAAATGTGGTTGGCTTCGATAAAGTTGCCCCCTCATTTTTTTTTAAACCATAGTATATGCTAGTCCACAAAAAGTGGCCAAGCCCGAATGAAGACAAGAGTTCAACACCTACATGTTTTGGTGATGAGAGTAAATTGAAAGCATGTCTTTTTCTTCCACATTTTGTAAAGAAGTTCATAAGTGAAAAAGAAGAAAAAAATTTGAATCTCCTTTGGACAGCTCCAGTTGTGAAGACAACACCTCCATCGTGGAAGAAGATGGTAGAGAAAATTTTGAGTTGACTCACCTTGATGGAAGTTTTTCAGAACAACATGAAAAGTCCATGAGAGTCAGTAGGGGTTTTTCAAAATAAAATTGGTCACAACACCACACCACTTTCGGAAGCTCCTGTGAAGTGCATAACAATAGTTCATGGGTAGAAAATAAACTCAGGTACAAAGTGCCTCTTTGAAGAAATTGAAGGTTACAATTTCAAGATTGATATCAAGATGAGATTTGAACGATGAATACTTGAAAGTTCAATTTATCTGGATGACAAGTAGGGTATTCATGATTCTTGGAAATAATTCAAAGCATATCTCACTCACCATTCTTCAGGTCCATGTTCCTTGAATAGGTTAACATATGTGCTACATTTCACTGAGATTGATAGGGGATTCCTCTCAATGATGCAACCACTATTTTGGGGAGTAATCACTTTGAGCATTCGAGTGAGATGTTTAGAGAAGTTCTTGAATGAAGGAAATCAAGTTTTGTCCTCAATCCATCTGAGTACCACTTCAATACAAGATATAATTTTAAGCTACAACCCAAGGAAAAATAGTGTTTTCCATGTTAAGGTTGACATATCCAAACTTGAAAGTAATGGAGGAATGGTGTCTCATGGTCGCGGAACATCAAGAGGAATCTTCAAATGAAAAAGATTCAAGAAGGTGACCAAATTTTAATGGATGAAGGAAAATTCTCAACGCAATAAATGAGTTGGGATTGAATCCTGATCAAGCCTTCTCTTCTCAAGCCATGGAAGGCCATAAAAAAAGCATGGATTGATCAAATAACAATTTTTATGCTTCAAAGGTCAGACTTCAATCCGTATTCATGATATTATGTAGTTTGCTCAACCATTTTTGGGTATGTGTATCTCTTATCCTCAACTCTTTAGATCCCTTTGTATATATTTTCCTTTTTTTAGTGTGTGTATTTCCCTTTCCATGTGTGTTTTGTGTTTCCTTTCCTGTTTTATGTGTGTTTCCTTCTTCGCTATCTATCTCGTATAATTGTATACATGAATCCTGCACGAACCAAACTGGATAGCACTGGTCAGTAGATTGTAAATTTGAGATTCTGGAATTATTCTGTTATGTCTCATTGGTGCTCAGTCTATTCCATGTCCCCAAGATAGAGCCAACTGTTGTCATGCAAATGTGCATAGGAAAATTAAATAACAAATTTTAAGCATGAAACGTCTCCGTATGTGTCAAATTTTATTTTCAAAATTTCCCCTTCTTAGGCACCCAAGTCTACCCAGTCAACCCAATGACACCCCAATGGAGGTTAACTTAGTCCCTTAAAAGAATTAGAAATTTAAAAAGCCATCCTCCTAGGTGATTTAGGAGTGTTTGAAGATTGGCTATTTTTGGGGGACAGTCTATGGGGTAGGCTAACCACTAGCCTTCCCGAGACTGATGCAACCCCTTGGAGTAGAACGGAGGAGCCAAATCTGACATGGAGATAAATAGAAGGTATAAAAAAATCATGGAAATTATTTTGGAATATTAAGGAAATATTTGGAGGAGTTGGGGAAGTTTTCTCAAAAAATAGAAAGTCTGTTCAGATGATAAACGGCAATCAAAAATAGCTATTCTGATCAAAAGAAGGTGTTTATTCCTTAGATTCTTCAAGCGTTGAATCAGTTTCTGCACCGAGTAAGATTTATAGATGAGGGAGTACATGAGTGGTAGAAATGAAGAAGATTGTGACAAAAAAAATAAGATCGTCGATCAGCCGTGGTTTCAGACTAGTCTTTGCAAAAGAGAAAATTCAAAGACGATAAAAGAGACTCCTACTTCGAGAAATAATCTGCATCTAGATAAAGGAAAGGAGAAAGAACCTAACGTCAATGAAGAGGAAAGTAGGGAGTTGTTAGAAAGAATTTAAAGGAGACATAATGATAAGGTGCGAAGCTCAAGAATATGCCAAATTATTACAAGAGATGTATGAATAACTTTAAGCGAACCATAGCAAAGAAGAATAAGAAGAGGAGTATTTGTACATATAGAGGAAGATCCTGAAGATCATTCATACCACAGGGTTTTCATCCCCTAAAGGTTCTTGAATGTCACTGAAAGAAAATTATATCCTCGATACTTTTGATGAAGATCAAATCAGCATTCAGGAAAATGATGGAAGACAGGATGGTGCAAGATCCACCAAAGAAGATTTTTGAAATCTTCACATAACTCACTATAAAGTTGAGAACATTTTCCTTTTTCTACTTGCTCCTCTCGATGTTTTCATTACATATGGTGATGGAGAAATGGAGATATTGAAAAGATAATATGTGGAAAGGATTCAAAGCATAATAGAAGGAAATTATAATCACGAAGCCTATCAAGCGATTTGTAGGTACACTCTAGCTTTACAAAGAAGGTATGAATATATCAAATCACTTCATGTTGTCTACAATGAAGAATTTGAAGAAGATCCTAGATGATTGTATGTCCATTATGAGGTGTTCATCCCTGAGATATTCTTGGATGCTCCTAAAGAATATCTTATCCTTGAACCTTCCGATGAGTACTAAATTAACATCAGGGAAGATGATGATGAAATAGACATGGAGGTGTAACCTGGTATTCATCAACTCTTTTTGGCTCAAGGAACAATCCCTTTGGGAAGTAATGTGTTTGATAGAGGATTATTGTTTCTGTAGTGGATGATTCAATGTTTTCCAAAGACTCCACCAATGATGAAGAAAACGGACCAATTTGAAGTAAGCATGAATAATCCCCCTTCAATTTTTGATTTTTTAATTAATGATAAAATGGAAATGTACAAAGAAGTGAAATAAATCCACCTAGCATCATGGACCAAAAATGATGAATTCAATATGGTCACGGAGGGGTTTCCCTCCTAGTTGTGATCCTTCAAGTGATGTAGAGATGATTCATGAAGAAATGAAGACATTTAAACAACAAGATTCTCTTCTTGATTCAATCATAGATGATCTGATGGAATAATCTCACTTCCTTTATGAAGACAAGGAGAATGGATAGTTTGAACACAATCTCTTTCTCATCCCAAGGAGAAGAATGATCATCATGGTGAGTATGAAGTATTTCATTGTCCATATGAGAAAGAGGATTCGATAATGGATGATCATGATAATTTTGAAATTTCTTCCAACATTGTTGTTTCAACATGGTCCCATCAAGAGGATGATATGGATTTTGAGCTCAAAGGAGTACCATTCCCACAAAGCATGGACCTATTTTCCTTATCAAAAGGTTTCGTGAATCAAGTGTGCCCGTAGTTCTTGTAAGAGAAGTGAATTATTGGGAAACAAAAATCATGGAAGAAGTTGAACAGAGGATATTTCAAATTAATCATGGAAACGTATGGATCAGATTTTCAACCATTTCTTGGAGGAATCACAATATAGAACACTTTTTATTAAAAATGAAGATGAACATATAGTGAACTATCAAAAGAATTATCTGTGTAAGACCTCTTGAATACTGCATAAGATCCTGAAAACCCTCAACTCAGTCCTTTAACTCCTCACTTGGGCTATGGATATGCAAAATAAGTTTGAGTCAAGTTGTATGCTCCTCTTTTTTATATACAAATGTTTGATGTTGCAATATAGAGCTGAATGGATGGGTTTGATGTACTTCACTCGATGCCTTAGTTGATGAGGGTAGACATGTGAAGATATTTCTTTTTCTTCCACATTATATGTAAAGAAGGTTGCATAAGTACAAAAGAAGGAATAAATCCTTGAATCTCCTTTGGACATTCCTCTAATCTGTGAAGACAACATCTCTATTGTGGGGGATGATAACAGGGAAAAATTTGAGCTTGACTCACCTTGATGGAAGTTGTTCGGAACATGGCGTGAAAATTCATGTAAGAGTGTTGGGATTATATTCAAAATACCAACTTGGTCACACCACTTCAAAATGCTCCAGTAAGTGCATAAATGAAGAGTTCATAAAGAAAAAATACACTCAATGGTAAAGAAGTGCCTCTATGAAGAAATTGAGAGGTTGTAATTTCAATACCGATATCAAGATGAGATTTGAACAAGTTGGGTATTGAAATAAATTCCTCTGGATGAAAAAGTGAGGGTATGCATGATTCTTATGAAATAATTCAAAATCAGATTTCACTCACAATTCTTCAAGCTTCGATGTGCTTTGAACAGGTTCCCATATTGACAACATTTCATTGATATTGATAAGGGATTCCCTCTCAATGATACAACCTCTATTTTGGGAAGTAATCACTTTGAGCAGCACACTGAGATGTTCACAAAAGTTCATGAATGGGAAGGAAAGCATTTTGTCCTCACTCCTTATTAGTACCTTACTAATACAGGATATGATTTTAAGTTGCAATCTAAGGACAAAGAATATCTTCCATGCTAAGGTCAACATATCAAAAATTGAGAACTACGGAGGAATGGTGTCTCATGATCATGGAACATCAAGAGGAATCTTAAAAACGTAAAAGTTTCAAGAAGGTGACCAAATTTTCAATGGATGAAGGAACATTTTCGTTTGCAGTATGATTAAGAGGATGGAATCATGATCAACCTTATTCTTCTCAAGCCATGTGAAGGCCATCACAAAAGCATGTTTTTATCAAATTAGAGTTTTTATGCTTCAAAGGTTAGACTTCAATCCGATTATTTCATCATATTCACGTACTTTTCTCAACCCGTTGTTAGGGTATGTGTATATTATTTCCTCTACCTCTGTAGATATCCCCCATGTATATAATTTTCATTTATGTTAGTGTGTGCATTTCCCTTTCCGAATGTGTGGTGTGTTTCCCTTCATGTTTTGTGTGTTTCTTTTTTGTTGTTTTTGGTGTGTGTGTGTTTGTTCTTCTTGGTTATCCCTCTCTCTTATAGGTTGTACACGACTCTGCAGAGCCCAATGGATAAGGCACTGGTCAATATGTGTTGTATAATATTGGGATTCCTGGAATGCCATATCTTGTTATGTCATCACTGTGCTCAGTCCATACCATGTCCCCAAGCTAGAGCCAACTGTTGTCAAGTAAATGCGCAACATGAAAATTGACAATTTTCAAGCATGACAACTATACCCCTATGTTGATAACTTTCAAGGTTTTCCCCTTTTGAAGGCACCCCAAGGTCTACCCAAGTCAATCTAGTGACCTCCCTAGTTGATGGTAACTCAGTCCCCTAGGAGATTTAGGAAATTCAAGGCAACCCCCCTAGGCAATTTTATAAGTTCTTGGAAAATTGCTAAATTTTTGGACAAGTTGTGGGAAGGGCTATCATTGGCCTTTTCAAGGACTAAAACAACCCCCTGAATTGGAACAGATGATTCAAATATGACATGGAGGTGAATTGAAGGTCTAAAAACAATCATGGAAGTAATTTTGGAAGGTTCAGGAAATATTTTGAGGATTTGGGACAATTTTTTATCAAAAACAGGGTTCACAAGGCCTAAGGTAGTGCACAAGGATCAAAACAAGCTACTGAGCTTTGAGAGGTTATTTTTGGGAGATCTGGATGGATTTAGGTGAAAAATGAGACCTATCACTAGAAAGGTGAATTTAGAGATACCTACAATATGGTGAAATCATATTTTTCACAACACCTTTGCGTGCAATAGGTATATAAAAAGTTTTTCTACATGCACAACTACGAAGCCAGATCAAAAATCCACTTATTCAGAGATATAAATGGAGTAATAAAGATCTGAGATTTCCCTGTCATTGGATCCAAAAGGCCATTTTCAGTCAGTGAATATAATATTAACATATTTAAAAAAAAAATTCCATTAGGAGCTCAAGATATCATCGTTTCAATTTTCCCTCAAGGTGAACTTCTTGCAGTTAGATCAAATTTCAGTGAGAGGACACGTGTCAGCTGTAGGATCTTGGTGCTATTTTCATGTCCATTTCATCCCTCAAGATAAGATGCATGAGGGATGATAAAAATTTGCCCAAACCCAATAAACCCCTTTGGTCACACATGGAAACTCTCAGCATTGCTAGTTCAACCCCCATGGTGTTTGTTAGAGCTCATTCCCTTCAATCGCTCCAGATCGTGACAATTGGTGGCTTCTGACACAATGCGCATCGTGTGAATTGGTGATCCTGTCATGTCCCTCTTAGAAAAGGGACATAAGGAATAATAAAATGTTCCCAACATAGATTAATATCTTTAGGTCATCCATGTGACCCTCTCCAATGTAATTTCTCCAGCCCCCAAGGAGGTAGTGGAGCCAAAGGCTTAGCCGCCAGATTTCCACGCCAAGTGTCAGCACCAGGTGCACCATCAAAATTGATGACCCTTATGTCCCTTAATTCTTAAGATACATCAGGGACACAAAAATATACACCCAGCACCTATGTAATGCCTCCTCGGTTCCTCATACGATCAACTTTTCAAGCCCCCTAGGTGCTTCTAGCAAACTTTTTGGACCTTAACCCTGACACGGTCGTTGGATTGCCACCAAGTGTCGCATGTGAGGCGCGTCATGCAATTTGAGGTCTCTTTCAGCTCCTTAATGCTTAAGGGAAATCACGGACACAAAAACTTGGCCCATCCCTCCTTGCATGAATTTTTTAAATGCATTTTAAAGCTTGACACTCAGCTTTATTTCTCGTGGCTTCTTATTCACAAGCTTCATACCCTGCCATAGCTTTGTGTCTTTTCCTACACACAGTACACCATTATTTCTTATCTAAACCAGATCTACAGCATGGAAACAAAACCTTCCATTTAATGAAGATACACAATTCCATAGAGGTAATATTTATCAAAAGATTCGAAGGATCGAATAACAGAAAGGAGAAGAACAAAGAAATTCACCTAGAAACCTCCATTGTCGTGAGACGAAGATCTAGACATATCTTGCAAACAACTGGTGCACAAAACTAGAGAACCATTTCCTGCTATGTTTCTTTCATTCTCTTAAGTCCATGAAAACCTAACTTACAAATATCTCTCTTCAACTGCATAAATTTCTTGGAGCGAAGAAATATTTCCTCTCGGCCTCAATGAAGACAAAAACTTCAAATTTCACTGTCAAACCGATAATCAGTTTGGTTCAAAGAGAAATTTCCCTGGTGGAACGAGAATTAAAAAACCCATATCAAAAATATGTGAATTTCATCATTTCACATACGAAGAATAAAAATAGACCTTCAATTTTCAAGCTCCATGTTAATGGATGCCATGTTTAGAACTGCCGCCAGGTGAAAATTTTGAATGTTTTAAAATCTTCACGAACCAGTGATCGGGTAAGCCTAAGATTTAAGAGGAGTGATACTATGCAAAAACCCATATAAGAAAAATCATTGCACCATTATTTGACAACCAAAAGCCCACTTTCTTAAAATAGAAGGTATTATACATGGGGAACTTCCTATTTTGGAGTAAGTCACCAACTAAAGAAGTTGTGAAGGAGGAAATGGACACAAAACATGTATTGTAGGATGAAAATCATTGAAAATGTAATCTCAGTCCCAAAAATTGACACTTACTAATAATAGTAAGCGGTCTCACAATGGGCACCTTCTAAAAATAGTCAATGGGTCTAGAAGGTGAGAAGGATGCATAGTGAGAAGAGAGGAATTCAAGTTGTCACAATCCAATCAAGGTCTTGAAAGAGTTGGATTTGTCACACTTACTAAAAATAGTGAAGTTGTCTCAATAGGACACTTACTAAAAATAGTAAAGGTCATTCCAGAGAATGAATTTCACAAGAGGGACAACGTACTAGGAGTTGAACATCCAAGTTTAAAACATCTCTATTTGGGGGCCAGAGAGGGAAATTTTGTCTCAACACTTACCAAAAATAGTTGCATTTTCCAAATATAGTAGAAATTTAAGTGAAAAATTAAATTCACAGGGGTGAGAAACCAATGCAATCTTTATCATCAGAGTATGCGATGAGTAGGTGATAGTCAAGTCACTTGCATGGATCTAAAAAGTGTCTTTCAACACTCATTTCATGCTCCAATCAATATGCGTTAGGTGGAATTCATAGTTAACACCGTCAAACTATTCATAGTATGTTTCATCATGATCATGTCCAAATCAACTCAACGGTGTGGCAATGTTGCAATGAATTAGGGCATGGATTTGTTCCAAAAGCTTCAATATTTTTAGAAGGAATCTCTATGAGTGAACGTCTCACAGTCACCAGAGGTTATCATTTGAACAGTGTTTTTGAACACTTAGCTCGTGGTGTTCGTAGTGTCATCGAAAGGAAGCCTCTTGTCTGTAACAGGAGGAAATCATTCGCAACAAGGAATCCAAGGGAGCGGGGATCTTCTCATCAACATGGGACAAAGAATGATTTAGAGTCAATTGTACATTTTTAAGGAGATTTTTGTCAAGTAAACAAATTATGAGATTAGTGAGGCCTTTTATCTCATCGGACATACTCTTTGGACTACATCTAGGAGTGATCTCTCTCTTCTCTTCTGTCTCCTCTCTTATCCATTTCTCCTACTATTCTCTCTCCTCATGTCTTCTAATTCTAGCATTGGGGTCATTGCTTTTTCATTGATGCCTTTAATTGACTTAAGAAACATGTTTTTATTTTCAATGTAATTGAAGTCACCCTTAAGTTATATAAAGGGGACTTAATATTTCCTAAGGAATGTGAAAAGTGGTCTAAAGGCCCATATGAATGAGTCATGTGAAAGGTCTTTAGGAAAATGAGGACTTCCAGGTATTTTACATATAAATTTTAATGAGTTACTCATTCCAAAGGGGTTCTAATTATGATATTCTTTTAGCTGGTTGTATTCTTTTAAGTTCACGAGATATTTTTTGCTTACTTTTGAGTGAAAAGAGTTAGCCATTTTTTCCTTTCAAAATTTCTTCATTTCTCCACTATGTACAATTTTTGTTTGAGAATCAATTCAAGAAGGATTTTCCAGCCTTTTTTTAACTAAAGGATTTATTTATACTTTGTGATCATAAATTATATTTAGCCTGTATTACTACTTGCAAGAGTTGCTTCCTCTTAATTTAAATGCATGTGATGAAATTTCTAACTAGTGTGTGTAGGAATATGATTTTCCTACCTATAACATTAGTTCTACCTTACTCTAACATTCTCACTCCCTTTCCCACTCTCTTGACAAAGTCCTATCTAGCAAGAAATTGCTAGCTTTGTTGCATGGTCAGTGGAGTGCCCCTATTGGATCCCCAACCGCAAGGACAATCAGGATAAAAATAACTTCACTCATGCATGCATATATGACGGATGCACTATTTAAGTAATGGGACTTAATTCCTAGAGTGTTGGCAAGAAATCCAACAATTTTTCCCCGACAAATTTTCTCGCCAACAATTTCTTAATATAATTGGTAATTTGTGATTTTTATTAACTGAAAAATTCATTAAGTACAAGTGGCTTTTGTATGTTTATGTGAATTTTAGTTTGGAAAGTATTATATGTTAATAATAGATTTTTTTCCATCTATTTTTTTCAATTTAAGGTTGGACATTATTTTTAGTTTGTGTTTATATTTAATAGATATGATGTAATAATAGATGATTATGTTATAGTGTTTTCATTGAGATTGTTTTGTTGTTATGAGACTTTAACTTTTCTATTTTCTTTCATATATCCTAATAAATTTTTAGGTGAAAATTATATATAGTTCCAATGTTGATCATTTATTGACATAAATTTAGTTGCGTAATAAAAGTTCTCACTCCTACTTCTTCATTTATTTTGTTAAAAAAATTGTAGAACTCCTTTCATTTTAAATCGATAATTAAGCTAATAGAGATCCAAATTTCAAGGTTAGAAGTTATTTCATCCCTACACAAAAATTTAAATTGTGGAGATCTAATCAACAATTATGTGATGAAAATAATGATCAAACTAGTTGTTGTGTACTTAAACATAACATATATATTCATGTCTTTATTCGTTTAACATTAATATTACTATTTATATTTTGTGTGTGACAATATTTAGGTCATAGGTGAGTCACATGTTGATTATTTTTTGGGTGATTTTGAATATAAACCATGGAAAAAATACTAAAGAATGATAATAATTTATAATATCAAAAAATTAATGTAAATATAGTCTTCATTATCTGAGAGACATTTTGTCTAAATTGAATTTGGCACATGAAATCCATCCTTAGTGAAGCATGTTCTCCAATATTTTCATCATTATAATTTTTAATATTTATAATGTAGTTCCATTTTGTTTGTATTTGGGAACTTAACATAGTGGTATTAGAACTTGAATCATTTTCACATCCTTTCCCAAAAGACTGAAAGGTTTTTAATCCAAAAAATGACTCAAATTTGTGACCAAGATAGGTGAGGGATTTATTTACTTATTTTCCAAGGAAGGTCCAAAGGATATCACTCACTTGTAAGAAACACGCAAGTAGATATATTGATATATTCCAACCCTCGATGCACAATCATTAAATATGAGGAAGTCAGTACAATAACAAATTAGGTGGAGTGTCGATTTTGAGACCCACTATATGAATATTGATATAGAAATGGAAAGAGCACACAACAATCATCCATCATTTCATCTATAATAAATATCCCATTATTCTTTGTTAGTGTATGGAGGTCTATACATGGCAGAGAAAACTCATAGTTGATTTTTGGTTTAGAAGAACTAAAAAATCAATATAAAATTTTAATTTGTCCCCATAACTTTGAGAGTGTTTTCCAACACAATGGGAAATAAGAATGATATTTATCAAACCTTGATGGGGACTTTTTTTTAATGCTTAGAATAAGAGAGTAAATTGAAACTGGTGGTCAATGAATCACATGATAGCTATTTTGATTGAACTTCTTTCAAAAAATGTAATGTAGAGAACTTGGGAAAATTCTATGTTTACAAATTTAAGGCCAAATTTTCTTTGAAGTTTAATGCAAGAAAGTCATATTTCCCATCTAGAGGATAATATTCCAATATCAGGCAAGGAACACTTAACTTAACTCTTTAATTAGATTTATATTGTAGTTAAAGAGATGAAAATTATATTATTAACACCCACATATTTTTGAAACACAAAATACAACAACAAAATTATAATTTTTTTGTTTCTGTTTTTCATTGCTCACCGACAACCACATTGGCTCAAATAGAAAAGTCATCATCACATAATACCTTACATAAGCATTGGACCCACATAGACAACATATTACATAGGGTATCACATCAATTTCTTATTCAAATGAAGTAAAATAAGACAATGACCCACTTACGGTAACACACATGATAGGCATACTCCACAACATGGCCTTTTCATGGTTTACATATTTATTACATTTAGTTTTCCATTATATAACCTTATAGGTTTCCAGTGAAGTAAAATGGTAAGCGGTGTTAAATTTCCTTTTTCTAAAACTTCAAGAATCTGTTTATTTTTGTACAACATTAGCCTTTAAAAAAGAAATGCAGTGTTGATTCCTTTCTCAATTCCATTAATAATCCACAACGCATTTTGTTATTAAAATTCATTTTATACACCTATAAGCCTCATAGTATTCCATTCTTACGGTTAAAAGGTTTTGTTTCTAAAAAAATATTTTAATTGAACGTTAAATTTTAGCCTCGTTACGAAAAGGAAACTAACAAGATGCTAAGGTTCTAATTTTTGAACGTATATTCGATGTTTTAAATTTTAACCTTTGCTACACCAAGGGGAACTATCGTGAGATCAAGAAAGCCTACATTAGAGTTTAAAGGCTGATTTAAGAATTCGAAGAT
>JAHRHJ020001570.1:0-21281 GCA_019776745.2 Taxus chinensis | reverse complement strand
CGATGTTCTGCATATGCTTTTTCTTTATGATTTAAAAAATCCTTCATCCGCGTTTTTTAGCATCTTAAGTATTTCTACTGCGTTTTAATAGACCTTATTGCTATTGTTGTCTATGGATCCAAAAGAATTTATTTATATCTAGTTAGTTCATGCTTCTAAGCCCATTCTGACATTAAATAGCTTTATTTATTCCTAGATCTATCTTTTTGCAAAGCTTGAGCCAATCATTAAGCTCTAAGTAACTTCGTTGTACATCTTTTCATTTTTGCGAAGCCCAATCCTATCATAAAGTGCCATGTGGCTTCATTGATCCAATTTTTTATTTATATATTTTCATTTTCTATGAGTTATGTTGCTGAAAAGCTCAAGCCAATCATTTTTCTCCATCTAGCTTCGATTTGTCAGTATTTTGATCTTTTTTTTTCTTTGCGAAGCTTTAGCCAATCATAAAGCCCCATGTAGCTTCACCTTGTTATATTTATTGATATTTTTGTCAGTAGTGAAGTACAAACCAATAAGATTGTTCCACATTTTTTCACATTGTTAGTATTGTGTTTTCTTGCTTCTGTCATATGCAAAATTTGGACCAATAAAATTTCTTCAAGTGTTTCACACTTTCAGTTTTCTATTTTCTTGCTTTTAACATATGCAAAGGTTGAGCCAATAAAATTTCTCCAATTATCTTTGCATTTAAAATTTGTCATCGTTTTTAATCGTGCAAATGGATTATCCAATAAAAATTAGCCACCTTTTCACAATTTTCAGTCTTTGTTAGATTTGCAAAAAGTGATCCATTAATAAGGCTCCACATGTGTTTCATATTTCCTTATTCATTTTGGTAAGCACTGCGAAGTGCCAACCAATTGCATTTGGACATGTATATTATTTTTTTCGCAAGTGTAAGTCTTTGCAGGTGTTATACTCTATCTTTCGGGGTGTCATTATTTGCCTTATCTTAGCTACTAAGATTGTGACACTTGTCATTATATTTCAGACCCAAACTTTATTTTAAAGTTTGGATTATTCTAGGGACTTTAAGTCCACCCAAAGCAATCTATTTAAAGTTTAGCAGAAAGCCACCAAGTTTCCTCTTTTTCTGTCATTAGATTTTAGACAAGTGGCAGTGTTTGACAAATACGTTATTTTTGTATATTGTCTGTATTGTGTGAGAGTGCAAAAACGTGGTCTAATAAATTAATGACGTGCATGTATGGTTTATCCGTTTCATTTTGTATTAATTGATCTTCTAAATTATTATTTTCATTGTGAAGTGCTATTTAATAGTAAAGTGCCACATGTTTCTTCATTTTTTCATCACGATTTTTAACTCTATTGCGGATCCAATAATTTATTTATTTTGATTAAATTATAGTAAATTCACATCTTCCTAGGGATATGATTTGGAATTTTTCAAAAAGACGACACTTGCCCCTCTTGATATTGTTTATATGCCACATGTCTCCTCCTATTTCAATTTTCCTTTAATTTTATTTTAGTGATTAACTAGATCGGTTCAAATCTCAGTTAGCTCACTTATGAGCTCACCCCCACCAAGTTACAAAATAGCTCATCGAGAAAAAATTTTCTTCCTTATTTTTTTACTTCTGCTCCAGATCCATAATTTTATTAACTTCGGTTTATTCTGGGCATTTCAAATTCGTTAGGGAAATCTAGTCGGGAGAGTGTCGGAATTGTGATGCGTGTCTCTCTTAAATTGTTGGATTCATGCCAAGAGGTTTTTTCTTATTTATTTGCTCGTTTTAGTTAATTAATTTTTCTTTTAATTAATTTCCTTTTTAAAATAATTATAGCTCAACTTAGTCTAATCTCAATTGACTCGCTTGTAAATTTGACTAAAGCGAGTTATTTTTAATACATATCGAGTTGTTTCAATACACATAATTGCTAAAGAAATTTAATTCTTGTTTCTTGTCTCTATTTAGGTCTTCTGTAAAGATTTAGTTCGTGTTTTAGCTATATTTGTATTCAAAAGTTTTCTGTACATTTAAAAATGGTCGGTAATGCTAATTTTTCAATAGATAAATCACATTTATTAAATGCAACTTATTACATTATTTGGAGAGTAAGGTTAAAATCATACTTTATGGCTAGAAAGCTATGGGATCTTGTAACAGGTGTGGAAAACAACCCACCGGAAGTCTTGCAAACCCTAAAAACCTTATCTCCTTCTCTCAAAGATCATAGGAATCCATGTCCATCCTATTTAAAATCATAAAGGATGAATTTATACTACATATAGGTCATATGGATTCTCCACCAGAAGCATGGAAACAATTACAAACCATGCATGAAGGCACTCACATGTCAAAAATAATTAAGTTAATCATGGAATTATTTACAAATCCCATGAAGGGGGATATGAAAATTGTTAACTATTTGGCTAAAATTAAAAATATTAAATATTATTTGGATGGATGTAACTATTAACTTTTTCAAGATAAGCTTCTGTATTTCATAATTCAGATAAATATTCATTAAAAATTCAAAAACTATATCTCCATCCTGAATTCTAAATATCAAAATTAAAATGATCTTCTTCATTTGGATACTCTGTCTTCTCTATTAATTCAAGAAGAGAATGTTATGGAGAATTTTGATTCAAAAGATGCTTCTTCTCAAACATTGTTCTCTCATAATCATAAACCCTATCATAAGAGAAATAATATCAATAAGAAATTTAATGTTAGATCAAAATTTAAACCAAATCCTAGAAACACTCAGAAATTTAAAGTCAAATTTAATGTCACATGTAACAAATGTGGAAACATTGGTCATAAAGAGTCTGAGTGTCATGTGAAATCAAGTAAATTTGTTAAAAATGCTAAAATGGTAAATTTAACACTCATATGAAAGATCAACATCAAAATCAAAATATAAACCATGCAAATAATGTTGAGCATTATATTGCTTTGTATACTTCTCTTTCAACTTCAAAAGACAATGAATGGATCCTAGATAGTGGTGCCTCTAGGCACATGACCTTTATTTACGGTATCCTCTCAGATATTGTAAAATTTGAGGAAAATATATACCTAGGAGATAATTCCATCATTAGATCTGTAAGTTGTGGAAATGCTAAATTCACAAATGGAATAATCAGGAATGTATTGTATGTTCCTTAGTTGAAAAAGAATATTTTATCTTTCTCTCAGCTAACTAAAGAAAACTATAAAGTTGTTTTTCTACAAGATAAATGGTATGTAAAAGATAAACTCAGTAATTTTATTGCATCCGATATACAAAAAAATGGCTTATATATTTTTGATGGATTTGAGTCTGAATCTTTGCTTTTCTTCCTCTTTTAGGAATGATATTCAGCTTTGTCGTGAAATATTAGGTCATGTAAATTTCATAAATTTGTTTGAAATGTCTCGCCTAAATCTTGTAATTGGTCTCCCTAAAATGAAATCTGATCATGAAACATGTGAAAGTTGTTTGTGAGGTAAGCAACATGCTGAACCATTTCACAAACATCATGATCCAAATTCATCTCATTTATTAGATTTGATTCACAGTGATGTGATAGGTCCACTTGAAGTTCCTTCTATAATTGGTGCTTTGTATGTTTGTCTTCTTCATTGATGATTTCTCTAGGATGACCTGGTCTTATTTTATTAAGAAAAAATATGATGTCTTGTCTAAGTTTCAGGAATTTAATGCCTTTGTTGAAAATGCTTATAATCTAAAAATAAAAACAATTAGAACTGATAATGGAGGTGAGTAGTTTAGCAAAAAAATTGATGAGTTCTGTGTGTCATGTGGGATTGAGAGAGAGTTAACTACTCCTAATTCTCCATAGCAAAATGGCATTGCATAAAGGAAAAATAGATCTGTTTTAGATATGGCTTGGACTATGACTCATGCATCTAATGTGCCTAATTTTTTATGGGTAGAAGCTATAATACTATTTTATATATACAAAATAGAGTTCCTATAAAATCTCTTCATCAAACTACACCCCTGAAAGTATGGACAAAACAAAAACTAAATATATATCACCTAAGAATATTTAGAAGTCCTTCTATCTTCATTCCAAAATTTAAAAGGAAGAAATTAAACCCAACCTCCTATTCTTGTTTTTGTGCTGGTTATGGTTGTCAAACAAAAGTTTTAAGAGTTTATGACCCTTTCAAACATGATATAGTATAAAACAGGAATGTTCATGTCTTAGAGAAAACTTTTTGTGAGGCTTCTTAGAAACCCTCATTTGCTTCTCTTGAAGAAGATCTTGATAATCCTTCTCCTAACAGTATGGAAACAAAAGTTCAGGAGGATTTTTATCCTGATCTAGATATGATGGAGATTAAGGGGGAGTCATCTCAAGTTGTGTTTCATCCCAAGATTCCTAAATGGGCTCATTTTTTTTAAGGATTATAATCTTGTTGTTCTTAGGAAGGTAACTCATACTCAACATTTCTATCATTCCTTGATGACGCTCTATGAGATTGAACCAATTTTTTAAAAATAAGTTTACCAAGATGCTAGATGGATTAAGGTTATGAAAAATGAATGCAATGCTTTGATTAAAAATAACACTTGGGAACTAGTCCCTCCTCCTTCTAAATGAAGCATTGTAGGATCAAGGTGGTTGTATAAGATTGAATATAACTCTATATGAGAATTTGCAAAAATTCAAGGCAAGGATGGTAGCTTATGGTTTCACTCAGAAACCTAGTCTTGACTATATTGAGGATCTTTCTCTTGTAGCTAAGATGAGCATTGTCAAAATTATTCTTGCATTGGTTGTCCAATATGGTTAGGAGATTCACCAAATGGATGTTAAAAATTATTTTTTAAATGGTAAATCAAAAGAAAAAATCTACATGTGTTAGCCTAAAGGTTTTGAAGAGCCTGGTAAGGAGCTATATGTCTGTAAACTAAAAAAATCCTCGTATGGTCTTAAGAAAGCACCTAGAGCCTGGTATGCTAAAATTAACATTTTCTTTCAGGAGCTTGGTTTTTCTAACTATTGTTCTGATAATGATTTATTTGTTAAGTTTTAAAACAATCATATTATCATTATTATTCTTTATGTTGATGATATTTTGATTACTATAAGTGATAGAAATTTAATTGTTAAAATCAAAGAAATATTAAAACACCATTTTGAAATGACTGATTTGGGTTTACTAAATCATTTTCTAGGCATGGTTATATTTTAGGATCATAAATATCTTATTGCATTTCAATATTAGGATGCTACTAATTTACTTACAAGATTTAACATGATTGATTGTAATCCTGTTGCAATTCCTATTGAAGTTGGTGTGAAATTAGATCCTAAACATATTTGTGCTAAAGCTGATCCTACTCTTTATAGTCATCTAGTTGGTAGTCTAATTTATTTGACTATTACTAGGCCTGATATTTCATATGCAGTAGGAGTTGTTTTAAGATTTATGCACGATCCTTATGCAGATCATTTGAAAAATGGAAAAAATAATTCTGAAATATATTAAAGGAACAATTAATTATGGTATGTTTTATTCTTCTTGTAATGATGCACAATTATTTTTCTATTGTGATTCTTGCCATGTTGGTGATGTTTAAGATAGAAAATTTACTTTTGGATATGTTTTCAAGTTGGGTGCAGGTGCCATCACTTGGAGTATCAAGAAATAACCAACAATTTCTATCACTTCTACTAAAGATAAGTATAGAAGTGATATGGAAGCTGAAAAGGAATCCATGTGGCTAAAAAGGCTGTTGGATGAACTACATATAGGTGTCATAGGGAGCACTAATCTTCTATGTGACAACCAGAGTTGCATTTCTCTTACAAAAAATCTAGTTTAACATCAAAGTAAAAATCATATCGAAGTTCATATGCACTTTATTCAAGAGAAAGTATTGAATGGTGATATTTATCTCAAGTTTTTTTTTACTGAAGATCGAGTTACTAATATTTTCACTAATTTTTTGTGTTCTATAAATTTCTACAAGTTTCATTCCTTTTTGGGCCTATCTGAGTTTCCGTTGAGGGGGAGTGTGCATGAAAATGCCACCTCTGAATGACCTATTGTAAACTTTCAATAATTCCTCCATTTTTTGATAAGTAAATGTTCACATTATGTGAATTTAATTGTAAATCCTAGAAAAGCATTAGTTATGGGTATGCCTTATTTTATAAAAGGCTTCATAATCTAATATAAATCTTCATATATAAAGCACTTGTCTTAAGAATTTATGTATGGGAAGATTTGTATGATTTCCTTTGTTTGCATGCAATCTTGAATCACTTTTGTTGATTCATGAATTTGTAAATCCTTTTGTAAGAAAAAGGTAAATCTTGCATGTCTTGTTTTCTGTTCTTCCCCACTTAACATTAAGGTGGGATATTGGGGTAATAATTTCAAGTGGGGATGCTACCCACACCCCATATTATTTTAAATTCTATTTATTATACTTTATTATGTTGGTATTCCACATGTAAGATTGAAGCAATGCAATCAATTCACCCACCCTATAATTATAGGGTGATCCCTCCCAGAATTGGCTATGAGCAATGTATACACTGGTACCAGATTGATATAAAGAGATATCAGATTGAAAACATCATCAAGATCAATGTATTACACAACCAAAAATAAATAATGGTTTTGCAATTATCTCTATGACACTAAGGAGTGAAATGGAAGTGTTGGGTAAAATATTATGTAACATTCTTAATAACATGCAATGCTTTATTTCAGTGGGGTTTTTTACTTTGGGTTTCCTCACTATAAATATGGTGTTCTTGTTTCCTTAATTTATTGTTATTTTATTTTAGCTCATGTTATTAATTATGTAATCTACTAATATAAACATCTTAATCATTGATTAATTGTTGCACTTCATAATGTATAATATTCAGAATTTATGTTTTGGATCTATAATTTGTTAATTATACATTCCTTATAAATCATAATAGACGTGTTCACTTAGAGATACAACAATGGAATTGACTTTAATGCATGCAAGTGGGTGGAAGATAACCTCTATTATTGCATGTATGAGACGTTCTTTAAATTATTTATAATAGAATTGTACCACCGGTTAGCAGCTTACGTGTAGAATAGGGGTGTTTGAATAGGAAGAAAAAAAGTGTTGGAGCCATGATGACTATCAAGTGCTATATGATTTGTACATGTTGTGGAATAGAATTGTAGATCATTGGTGGGAAGATGTGTTGTCTAGTTATACCTTAAAATACATGATTTTGACATACTTGTTCCCTGAGGAAGTAGAGTTCTGGTTTTTACATGAGCCAATGGGATCATATTTGTTTATGGCACCTTTAGCTATTAATATCTTGATGATTGAGCTTGGAATGGTGAACTTACCAATGGAACTATAAAACTCCACTACACGCAAGGGCAAGAATAAAGTTTGGGAAAGGATGTCATTGAATCAAACGAAAGAAAGAGAGAAATAGAAGAAATAGGGATCACATATAAAAATCTGTTAGAGAGGGAAGTTGAGGGGGAATTGAGACTGAGGGGAATGATGACTAGTGCAGTAGTGATGAGAACCCTATAGAAAAAAAGGACCATAGGATCATGTCTTTCCAGTATTAGGGAAGTGCGGTAGAAGGACCCCTTTGGAATCATATGAGAGAGAATCTGAGGAGAGAATGAGAATTGTGGGCATGCATCTGACCCATCCTTGCCACCTAGATCTTACACAAGGTGCTTTCAATCTGGAATTTTCTGTAAAATATCATCATAGTGAAGGTGAGTAGCATGAAGGTAATCAAGTATCACCATGTTGGATTGGGGATACAGGTAGGCACGTCTTGGTGTCAACTTAGGAAACACATAAAATTAAGGATGCATATATGGTAGTGCAACATGCACCCATGTTTGGACATAGTTTGTTTGGGACCCATTTGGTAAACGCGTCGTCAGGAAAAACTAGTTACGAGCTACCTATTTGAATTAGTACTATTTTTGGAGCTATAGGATAGACGATTGGTGTGTAATTTAACATGAACATAGGGACACAAGGTAGTTCTGCAATAGGCCCCTAGGTCATGGGAAGGAGGCTCGAGAGGTTCATGTCAACAACTATGTGGAGGATCAGGTTCAGGATCAGGATCAGGTCCCATTCTAGGAAAAGTGCCAAAAAAGCCATTATAACAAACTTAACAACCATAATAGCATACCCCTCGAATATTATTTGATATTTCTCTTCATTTTCCATAATATAGAGGTGTGGAAGATGAAGTTGAACATGTGCATAAGTGTGAATTTATTATGGAGAGCTAAGGCAATAATGACTCTAGAGTGAAAGGCAAGTCAATTTTCCACCACACTTTAAGAACGTACAAACAGTTAGTACAAATAATATGATCCACATCAAAATGTAGTTGATTATGATGCATTGTGCACCACCTTATTGGATGATTTTTAGATACCTAAGGTGGGGGTGGGGTTTGGGTGGGGGGTTGGGGTGGTGGTGGGGGGTTGGGGGGGGGGGGGGGGTGCATGGTCATATCCGGCCAAATCCGCGTAGGGTCGGGTACTATACTGTAATGGTTTTGTCTACGTTGTGTTTTTCCTCTCGCACGGTGGTCTATGTGGGTGGTTTTGGGAGTGCCCGTCTGGTTAGTTGTATTTGGGTTTTGTTTGTAGGTGGATGAAACGGTTGTGTGCTTTTGTTGATGGCTTTTGTTTATGTTCAGAACGTCTTGTGTTTGTCTGTTGTTGGTTGTTGTTTGCACCTGGGGTTGGTCATGATTGGTGGAGTATGGGTTGTGTCTGTTAGCGTGGGGGGTGGGTGTGGTGTGATGGGTGTCGGGGTATGTCTGCTTGTCGTGGTCGCAATGTTGTTGGTGTATGGGTGGAGGAGGGGTGGCCGAGGTCGTGGGGGGTGATGTGACAAATAGCGTGTGTAGCTTCACTATTTCAAATCATTCAGCGAGGATGGCTCGAGGTTTGCGTGGGGATGATAGTTGAGTGGGACGAGTTTGTTCACTAAAAGGGTGTGTAGTTTTTGAATCTGGTGGGGTGGGTGTCTTGGGTTGTGTTCGTGAATAGTGTGTTTTTCTCAGGTGTATCGCGATAGTCCTGTGTGCGGGCGGGGGGTTCGACTGTATGGTTGTGATTAGCGGTGGCAGTTGGAGATTTTGGTTTGGGTTCTTTACCAGGCGGGCAGTGTGGTGGTCTGAACAGCTGAGATGTGGGACGCGATTGGGGGTTGATGTGTCGATATAAGGATATAGGCAAATGAGCAGGGGTGCCCGTGTAGAAGAGGGGGGGACAGGGTTACACGTAGTGGGTGAGAGCGAGTGGGATCTGGGGCGGATACTGAGTGTGGTCGGAAAAGGTGGGATGGGTTCACACATGTGAGGGTACAGCTAGCGGGTTACTCAAAAAAGGGGGGGTTTCCTAGTAGGGGGGGGGGGGGGGTGGTGTTTGGGGGGTGGGAAAAGCGGATACACAGACGCATCCAACAAAAAAAAAAAAAAAAAAAAAAAAAACGCAAGGGCCAGGGCGAGCAGCATAAAATTAACAACTAACAAAAAAAATAGAACAAGGGGAGCCAAATACACTAGAAAAAAAAGAGCGCAAGCGGACAAAAAAAAAGCAATAATAAAACGAGTGAAGCACACAACACCCGTTACTGAGGTAATTTCTAAGGTATGATTCATATGTAGAGGCCGAAGTACACTGTAGGAGGATTTTTTTTAAAAACCGGGACATGTTTTGTGGAACGGTGGAATGAGACTGATAAGTAGCATGTAATGAATACTAATGACTCACGAGAAGGCACATACTAGTGGAAAGGACACAACGGGAGGTCGCGTGAAGGTCAACATACTATAGGCCCATATGTGTAAAACAATAAACAAGGCACCAAAGGGGGGATAGTGATTGTGTGTCGGGTAAGGAAGCGATGAAGGATAATAAGAGAAACCATAAGAGGATAGTTGATCCTAATTTTAGACCTTTATTATTATTATGTGTGTAGAGATAGTACACATGAGAAAGGTTAGGCAAAACCTCATCAAATGGGAAGAAGTGGAATGTGCAAAGTATCCAAATGTACCCCAGTAGAAGGAAGTTTATCAAGAGACTATGGGCATTATCAAATATTTTCAAGGTGAGATATAGTGTTTGAAAGAGAAAGCGTGAGAGAGGGAACACATGAGAGGTACTTAGATACCAAAAAAATATGATGATGATATTAGAGAGGTATGTAAAATGCTCTAATAAGAGAACATCACACCATTTTTGGGATAATGGATGTGAGATAAGATATCACACGTATGTATTGAAAGGGAACACTAGATCCTTCATGTTAACTTGCCACCACAAGACCATAAATATGACAAAGAGATAAGACTGGATACAATGATTAATGGATGGCTGGTAATTAATATTCTCATTGATATAAGCACAGAAATTAATGTTCTCGCATTGGATGCTGGGAACTAGATGGGAAGGACATCATTATAGCCATCCTCAAATGTGATGTATATGGCTAAAAATGCAAGGGCCATGCCCATTGGGATGTTTAAGGACACTTTTATTACTATTCATGGATCCAAGTTCATGGGTGACTTTGAGGTGTTGGATATGGCTGAAGATGATAATTTCCCTTCTCTTTTAGGACATCCCTGGTGTTATGCTAATAATACAAATATGCACTTCAACAAGAGGTATATCAATTTTGAGAACAAGGATGAGCGTTTTGTCATACCCTTAGATGATGTGAAGGTTTCACCTTATATAGAACCTATTAATGAGGAGGATCTCAATAGAATTTATGCTCATACGGTGCATAACCCTGAGAACATGGAACCATAAAAGGAGGGCATGCGTCATTGGCAATATGCTCAGTTCATCAGTGATATAACTAGTGTTGCTTTTGAAAATTAGGCCTATGGTGCTTGCGAGATGATTGGATGTGAGGTACATAGAAGAGTTACTAAAATTATAAGTCTGTGCACAATTAGGTCATTAGGTAAGACAAACTTTCCAAAGTATACTGAAGAGGATAATCCCCGGTCATTCTTTTGCACGATGGAAGAATAGTGGTGAAATTAAGGTGATAGGATAAACATGATGATATACACATTGCACAAAACCATAACATGTCAGTGGGCTAAACAAAAAGATATTTTATTAAGATGGCACGAGATTAGGGTGACATTCTCTAAAAGGTTTGGAAGGAGTAATCTCCCTTTAGTAGTGAAATATTATGATGGAAATACTCCTCCTTTGGTACATGTTCATGGTTGTGAAAGTAATTTGATGCAAGTGAAAGATACATTACCACCATCTCTTTGGGTACATAATTTTTACTCTACTTTGTGCGGTTATGTGCATTCTTGGCATGCACATGTTGACTTAAAGGAGAGAGAAAGTTAGAACGACATAACTGAAGGTATTGTTCATACTTTTGATTATTTTTCTTCTTAGCCATTAGTTCATGAAGCCTTATAGATTATTAAGTACATCACATTGGGGGATAGTGCAAAGCCTAAGGAGCTCATGATCCATTTGTTTGGTGAATATGACAGTGAGGTGTGTGAGGACCTGGTATAAACAAAAGAGATAGGGTAGTTGGGGCACACATGGAAGGAAAAAGATAAGGGAAAAATTGTTTACCTCATAGACTATGAGGATGTTGAGGACATATATATTAAGCATACAAATGGTGTACACAAAGTGATGGACTCCGCAGATGAGTAGGAACACACACACACACACACCATGTGTTTTTTCAAGACTAAGAATGTTAAAATTAGGACTAAGGATGCACCAGAGGTGGATATTATTGGTTTAAACCTTAAGTTGAAATTATTGAGCTACTGCACAACTTTCAGGATCTATTTCCTAGAATATATCATGAATTTAAAGGTGTACATCCATTATTAGGAGAAATGAAAATTAAGCTTAAGTATGGTGCACAACCGGTTTGGAAGAGGCCTTACAGGATAAATATGAACTTGTGCGTGAAGATAAAAGAGGAGATTAACAAAATTCTCAAGTTTGGAATTATTGATCCTATTGAGGAATCTAAATGGATAATCCCTATGATGATTATCATTAAGAAGGATGGTCGGATAAAAATTTGTGTGGACTACAGAGTTATCAATTCTTCATTTTTCATAGATCCTTTTCCTATTCCATTCATTGAAGAGATATTGGAGGGGGTAACATGGCATAAAATATATTCATTCACATATGGATTCTTAGGATACCCTCGAGTAAGAATTGCATGTGAAGATAAGGATAATACCGCCTTTGAAACTAAATGGGGAAGCTTTTTCACAATTCATCATGCCCTTTGGATTAAATAATGCACCAGCGGTGTTCTCGCTCATAGTTGTTCAATATTTCTAAGATTTTATTCACAAATTTTTATAGGTATACTTGGATGATTGTACCATTTATGGCCTGGTGAAAGATCATTGTGGTTGTTTGAGATTGATGTTTGAAATATTCAAGTGGCTTAACGTCTCTTTGAACATCAAGAAGTGCATTTTTTTAACTCCCTTTGGTACTTTACTTGGACATATCATTTACAAGGAAGGATTGTGGATCCAACTAAGATTGCAATTATTTTGGGACTGGAAGATCCAACTAATCATAGTGAAGTTTGTGGGTTATTGGGGTGCACTGGTTACTATATAAATTTTATTAAGGGTTATGCCAATATTTCCACACCCCATAAAGATTTGTTGAAAGCCAAGGAAAATTTCTATTGGGGTGACGCGCAGAAACGTGAATTTGACACCTTGAAGGAGAAGTTAACCACAACAACTATCTTATGCTTCCCTACTTGGAACAAGCCTTTTCATGTTCATGTTGATGCCTCTGATACAATTATAGGAGAATTCTTAGCACAACTAGGTGAAGGAAATTTTGATCATCCCATTCATTTTGTAAGTAGGAATTTGAAGCTGATCGAGAAAAAATATATAACTATGGATCACAAGGCCTTGTAAATGATTTAGGTGCTTCATAAATTCATACAATATTTTTTGGAAACACCATTTATATTTTATACCAATCATATGGAATTGAATTACTTTTTCAATAAGCCAGTTTTGTAAGGGCACATCTTCCATTGGATTCTCTTATTTATCATCTATCAAGAATTAACTCTGGTGAGGATGCACAAAGCATATAATATATTATGCTAGATGCCCAGTTGTTTAGATTGAATAGTGCAATAGAAAATTTATAAGATGTTGTGGTGTTCTTATGCACTGGAATTATACCTGAAGTAATGAAGACCTTGGAAAAGTAGAAGCTTGTTATCCATGCAACGCCATATTAGCTTATTGGAGGAGACCTATACAAGATGGGTTGAAATGAAGTCTTGTAGAGATGTGTGCTGAAACATGAGCATGAAGCTATCAGGGAGGAAGTGCATGGTGGGATATATGGTGGACACTATATAGGAGAAGCAACCACACACAATATTTTATTGGCAGGTTTATAGTGGGAAACGTTGTATAAGGATAGTAAAGAATTTGTTAAGGATTACGACCATTATTAGAGGATAGGTAAGCCTTGAAATAGGAATGAGATGCCACTGGGACCTATAGAAATCTCATAACCATTTGAGAATTGGGAAATTGACTTTGTAGGGCCCATTGCACCACCTATGTGAAGGATAGGAGTGTTCTACATCATAACATATATAGATTACTTGACAAGGTGGGTAGAGGCTACACCTATAAATGATTGCACTATAACAACATCAACTCAATTTCTATGGAAAATCATCATAAGTAATTATGGATGTCCATTAGGCCTTACAAGCAATAGAGGAACTCATTTTTAAATGAGACTATAAGAATCCTACTAGAAGAGTTCATTGTAGCACACCATAAGACTACACCCTATCACCCACAAGCTAATGACACTGCTAAAGCATTCAAAAATATTTTGGAACAAACTTTGACAAAGATTTGTGATGTTGGAAGGAAATATTGGGATGACAAGGTTTCAGTTATGTTATGGGAATACATAACAACTTACAAGAGGTTGAATAACTCCACACCCTTTCAGTTGGTGTTTGGCATAGAGGAAATTTTTCCAATTGAGTTTGTATTTCCCTCACTACGTATTGTTCAAGTGGGTATATTGGATGATGAGAAAGAAATTTAAAAGTTTATCAATAAGTTAATGTAGCTGAATGAGTGGTGTGCCATTGCAAGGTGGAGTTATAAGACAGCGAAGGCTAGAAAGAAGGCTTGGCATGACATGTGTATTAAGAACAAGTCCTTTAAAGTAGGGAATATGGTGCTTCTTTATGACTCCAAGTCTATGTGCCATCCTAGAAAGCTTAAATTTCATTAGTTGGGACATTTTTTAGCAACTAAGATATTGGATTCAGGTGCATGTCAATTACAGGTGCTAAATGGAACAATGTTTGCCAGTTACTTCAATGGGAGTAGGTTGAAGCCCTACTATAAATAAGCTTCTTTTGTGTTTGTAATAAAACAATATTTCCATTTAGATTACATTTTCCTGTCATGTTATATTTTTATTTTTTTTGTTGTAATAAGCGCATTCGCATGTAAGAGATTATTACTCTATGGTAGACTAATATGTAGAGGACAACACTTACTTTTAGTGCAGGGTGAAGAAGATGCAAGTGCGTGCAAGAAGAGAAAATGTGATTATGGCACTTCCTTGGAAGATGGTAAGAGTACACATGAAAGTGTGCAAGGATGATGCGTAATGGAAAATATATTGGTACATGAAAGATGGTGCTATGAAAGGTTGGATATGGTGTGAGGGTACTTAAGGATGATAATGGTGTTAAGACGAGGATTTAACTAACCATATTAATAAATATGTTGCACCAAAAATTAATAAAATAAGTCTTTAAACATGCAACATATAAAAATACATAGTGGCACATATTTATGTGGAAAACCCCCGAGGGGTAAAAACCACGGTGAAAAGAGATATTCCATTATTCAAGAAAATATTATATAGTCCAGTAAATAACCCTCCTCACTTTTTTCCACCAATCAATCATAAGTGAATTAATATTACAATTATCTAAGATCATATTTATTTGACCTCACGGGTCACGAACCAATTAAGTGATGGGATTTGACCTTATACAAAGGCACCCCAATTTTATATTGATTAATAATAATCAATTAACATAAAAAAAACTTAGTTTATATTAAATAATAAAGAAAATAAATATTCTTGATTATTTAATTATAAAATAAGGTTTATAGGCTCTTAATATTATGTTATAACATTCCCCTTAATATTAGGTGGGGAACATATGCCAACAATACCTATTTATACAACAAGATTTACAAATCCATAAAACATAGTGAAGGCTTAGGCTAACATACCACATTTGACGGATTTAGTACACCTTCACCATGCTAAAATTACCTTTTGGTACAAAAGGATTTGGAATCCATAAATCAGTAGTGAAAGATTTAGGCTAAGCATGATGTGAGACTATATCTCGCTATTTCTCATGGAAAATATTAGGAGCCTTTTATAACAAAAGGACCTCCTTTACAATAGATGTAATACATTATAATGTACACCATAAACTTAGAGTGATAAGTTTGCAAAGATCATAGCAAGATTTTTTTACAAATGGAGCATAAGTATAGAGGAAAAGGAGATAACAGCCAGCTTACCATTAGGAGGTGGCATTTCCATGAACACTCCCCCTCAATGGAAACTCTAAAAGGTAGAGCATTGCTTGAAACTTGCACAACTTTACAACACATAATGGATTTGTAAACATCTCTGCAACTTGATCTTCATTTGGGAAGTACTAGAGATCTATATCACCGTAGAGAACCTTCTCTCAGATAAAAAAGCACACAAACTTCTATATGCTTCATTTTTTATGTTGAACTAGATTCTTAGCAAGATCAATGCAACTCTAGCTATCACATAGAAGAGTAGTACTTCCTTTATCTTCCATGTGTATCTGTTCCAATAGTCACTTTAGCCAAATGGTTTTTTTCATTTCTTCAATTTCACTTCTATACTCTTCCTCAGTAGAAGAAATAGAGATTGTTGGCTTTGTTTTACTCCTCAAAGCAATGGCACATGTACCAAAACACATGAACAAATATCCAATTGTATATTTTTATATCTAACACAACATCAGCATGGTTAGAGTCATAGTATCAAACATGTACACAACATAATAAGAATAATATAAATCATTATTGATTTCACTTTTAACCATCTATAAAACTTATATTGATAGGTTAAATGCAGGTTTAATAACAACTTAAATAATAATATGCTTAACAACTCACCATGTTATATTACCAATATGTTGAACAATTTCCACATATTAATCTTGTAAATAATATATATTAGATTCCTTCCGTATTTGATGTCTCCAATACAAACACAAACATGTCCCCAAGTGTGATTCGATATGCATATAAAAATATTTTAGTAATCACATACTAATTTAAAATTTAGAAATGTTTTATCAACAACATATATTATATATATCTTCATTATCTATTCTAGGCCTTTTTTTAAAATGTGACAAGACTGTTAAATAACACATCTAAAAACACAACCAAATCATGCAAGAATAATCATAACATACACTAAAACAAAATATCCTCTAATAATATTGTGGACGAATTCCATGGATTTATGTGGAGTTTTGATTCAAAACATGACTAGGGAAGGGTTTTTAGTGATAACTTACCATGTAACCACCCTTCACACATTTCATGAAAGATATGAGGAAGATTTAAGATGAGACATTTCATGCATGCTCCTAAAAAATGATCTTAGTCTTTCATTCCAAAATTTGAACATCAATTCTAGTTTTGAGTAAACAACTAAAAAGCTGAAGTAAAAACTTTAAACACGTATAAGCCATTCTTTTGTATGCTTTCAACTATAATGAGCTACACTATAGTAATTATGAGTTAACTATTGGTGTGAGTTATCTTATGTGTCCTCCTCTCATATTGGAGGGTCATCTCACATGGGTTAGGTTTGGGGTTAGGTTTAGGGTTTGCTATTGAGTCATGCACTAGGGTTACTCAACACCCTTTATGTACCCTTTTACTATTCATTTATGAGCATGCCAAGACACTCCGCTATATTTTTCTTATGAGAAAGATTTATTCTGTTATGCAAGTTATTTAGTTGTTGATCGATTCTTCCTTGTGATTACATTGGAGCCATTGCGATTCAACTTGAGTACAACTTCATTGTGGTGCACAGTTTTCAATATGATCTGTCAACTCTTTCATGGTATCAGAGCTGCACGACTTTCCGTCACACCAAAATCTCAAACTAATGGTGGAGAGGGATCTCATCGTGTTAATCAGTTGCTACGCCAATACCCTCCCGCACGATGGAGCTGGGTATACACCCAATCAGGCCTAACAACATTAGGAGGAAGTGACACCAGGAATTTCCTGGGAGGTCACCCATCCCAGCGCTACTCTGGGTTGGCACGCTTAACTGCCTGGCTCTGATACCAAATGATTACTCATGGTATCAGAGCTGAGATCGAGTAAACGTGCACTCTTTTTTTTGAGTTGTGATTACTCTTGTTTTTCTTTTTTTTTTTACTCGTGTAATTTTTCGATCATTATTTTCTCGTTTTTCCTTGCTTACGTCTTTGACAAGCTTTCTTAGAAAGTTGTGTCATTTTTTGTGCATGTGCAAGTATTCCTGAAGTTTTCTGGGGTTTTTTAGCTACATTTAGCTAGCTACAGCTAAATCTAGTGGGTTAGCTAAACTACAGTAATTTCTGGGTTTTATAAAAAAAAAAATTAAAACTGATTTTCTTAGATCTCTCATTTCTCGTTTCTCTGTGTTGTTTGCATGTCCCTTTGCAAAATACAGGGTTCTCAAATATTCTTCACTGCCGTGAACTAGTTGACGCTGACTGTACACACCCGAGCACTGAGGTGGTCTAGCAGAGGAGGCCGTCCTAACCTGTGACGTTTTTCTGCGCATTCTTGATTGTCCTAACCTGCTTCGTTTTCCTTTGCTGGCTGCATGGATAACCGCGATGCCCTTTTCCACAAGACCCCTCATGGCCTATGTGCTAGAAGCTCCTACAACCTGCAAATGCCGTGAAGTTTAGTGTGGAATTAGTAAGTGATTTTTTTTTAGTAAGTGTTTTTTTGTTTTTTGTTTTTGGCAAGCATTTTTTAAAATTTAAAGTCTAAATCCACTAAAGCCAAGTAAAATCTTTCTTTTTGGAATTTTTTTTAAAAATATCGAAATGCATTTTAGATTTTTTTTGGTAAGTTTTTTCAATTACTTTCTCATTAAAACAAAAAAAAACTTTTTTGGTATCAACCGTAAGTTTTTTAAATATAGAAACGTTTTTTTTATTAATAAATCTAAGTGGTATTAAGCTTTTTAATATTAATTGAAATTAGTTTTCTTTCAATTAAAATTGATTTCTTTTTAAAAACGGAAAGTTTTTCATTATTTTTAATTAGGATTTAGTTTTTTCTTAATTAAGTTTTTTGTAATTAATTAGGATTTAATTTTTAATTAGAACTTAATTAGTTTTTTGTAATTAATTAGATTTAATTAAATCTATTGCTATATTAATTACAATTTTTTCTTTTTCGAATAGTAAATAATTTTAAAATCTTTTTTAATCAACGTTTTTTTATCGTTTTTTTAAAACTCCAATAGCTCTAAAATTAGTCAAATTGGACATTTCAAAACGGTAATTCCTTAGGTGTTATTATCGATTTTTTTTACTAATCATGCACTCAAGTGTACAGTGACACTCTGAGCACTCCTTATCTTTCACGTGCCTTTCCAGCGTTCTGAAGATCTTCAGAACTCTTTCCAAGCTCATCTAAACCATTGTATTTTTTTTACTCTTATTATGACTTGCGACTAGTGAGCGCATCCACCACAATCTGTAGCAAGGGGTACTCTTTGTGATGTGAGAAAAATTTTCTCACGACCAGGATTTGCTTTCGCCACCTTCCTTGTTTTTTACTTTGTGCTTGTTTATGGTGTCCTATTTTTTTACTGTGCTCCATGAAACACAGTTGTGGTCTCCTCTCTTGCGCGTTATTACGCTAATTGCAAGTCAAGTTACCAAGTGTTTCCAACCACACACACGAACCCGATTGTAATCAACGCATTAAACAATAAAGTGCTGAAAACAGGGGGGTTGTTATATTGTCCTGGGTGGTTGTGTTTCTTTTCTAAATTTATTTCTCTCTCTCTTCACTATGGATGCACTTTCAATTCTTTTGCTTACATCATTCAAATTCTTCAAATGGAGATCAAAAATGATTATGAAACTAAGGGGTAAAGGGTTATATCACATCACCATGGGAAACTAAGACTGAACCAGATGATGATTCTAAAAAATCTAAGTGGTTAAACCGTAGTGATGAAGCTTTAGGTCTTTTTTGCATGTTTGTTTCTCCTAACTTGCTCTTCCACATTGAGGCATCTAAAACACCTAAATCTGCATGGAAAACGCTAGATGTGATGTTTAGACAACAAGATGACATGAGAGCACATGAGTTGGAAAACGAACTACTAGGGTTAAATCCTAGTGAATTTGAAAACCTACAAGCTTTCTTCTCAAAATTTATCCACATTAGATTATTGTTAAAGGGATGTCAAGTAGAGAAGAAAGATTCTCAACTGATCTTGTCGATTCTCTCTAAGCTAGGTCCCAAATATTTTATCTTCTTGTCAATTTTCTACGCTACAAAAGCTACTTTGGGTGATGTTTAGGCTATGCCCTCCTTTGACTTTTTTTTGTCCCAACTCATTCGAGAATAGGAAAAACTCATTCAAATGGGGTCTCTCAAGTCCAAGTCACATGCCCTTGTAGAAAGTACTAGCAAGGGATAGAAGACTAAAAAGAAGAAAGAAACAAAGGATTAACCTAAGAAAGAAACCAAGACCAAACCTAAAAATGACACAAACACTTTGAATTCTGAGCCGAAGGCACAGAAAAGAAAGTTTTTGTGTTCCTATTACAAGAAGTCTAGTCATGAAGAGCACCACTATTTACAGAAATAGATTGATCACTTATCTCATTTACTTGAGAAGAATAAAATAAGTGTTCCTGAATCCATAAAACAAAGTGCTCTGAAGGCCAAGTCTTCTACAGCAAAAGGTTCTAAAAATGATAAGAAGAAAGGAAAGGCCCTTGTAGCCAGAGTTTCTCCTTCATCAACATGGATTATAGATTTTGGTGCCTTGCATCACATGGGTTCTTCACATGTTGAGTTCTCCAACATCGAGCCTTGTGGAATGCCCCAAATCACGATGGGTAATGACACGACTGTGTCAGTTTTTGGTAGTGGATCAGTAGAGATGGATGGGGGAACATTCAACCAAGTGTTGAGTGTTCCTGATCTCTCTACCAATCTTCTATCAGTTTACAAAATTACTCACCTTGGTGAAGGAATGCAAGTGGAATTTGGTCCTAACTCGGTGATTATTTGTGAGCTTAACGATGACACTACAGTGGCTAAGGAAAAGGGTGATCACCATTCACGGTTATATACCTTTTCCCACTTTACTTCTGATTCTATGCCCACTTCCTTGCTCACTCATGCAAATGAGGTTAGTAAGCTATGGCATGAGCATTTCAGACATCTAAATTATCACTACCTTGAACAATTGAGCCAAAATGAAATGGTCAATGGGTTACCCCGCGTCAAATTTTCTAAGGGTCTTTGTGAGGGTTGTACCCTTAGAAAGCATCCTGAAAAGAAATTTGACAAAGGAAAATCCTAGAGAGCTACTCGTCCCTTAGATCTTGTTCATAGCGATATTTCTGGTCCATTTCCTTCTCCTTTGTTTACTAGAGCTCTTTATGTGCTAACCTTCATTGATGACTTTTTGCGATATACTTGGGTATATTTTCTTAATCTTAAGTCTGAAGTCTTTGAACATTTTTAGGACTTTAAGGCTCTTGCTAAGAAACAAGTGGAATAGTCTATCAAGCTTCTTTGAACTGAGAATGGAGGTGAATATGTAAACAATAGGTTCATGGATTTCTATATTTCTTAAGGGATCTCTTTTCAGCATATAGTTTCTTATAGCCCTTTGCATAATGGAGTTGTAGAAAGAAAGAACTGTACTCTTAAGGAGATGGGCACTTGTTTGATTCACTGGAAGTATCTTTCTCCGTAGTATTGGGCCGAAGTAGGTGATTTGTGTAAATTACATTCAGAACCATGTTCCACACAAGGTAGTAATAGGGATTACACCCTTTGAAGCCTGGTTTGGACGCAAGCTTGATGTTGAGCACTTTCAAGTCACGTTGGTCCAAGG
>JAHRHJ020001569.1:0-21309 GCA_019776745.2 Taxus chinensis | reverse complement strand
CTAATTCTCCCCCATGGCAATCCCGAACAAAACAACACACAACACAATAAAATGAAGTTGCCATGGAACCTTGTGAATTCCCTAGAATTCCATTATGTTGGTCTCCGCTCCCCTGATAGTGTTTTGTTGTGATATTATTATTTTTTACCTAAAAAAGATCCAATCCCTCCTTTGACCCTCGTGGCCATATCAGAACATCAACTAGGTATAAATGCAAATCACAACCACTATATAATGAATCACCACCACATCAAGTAACAACTACATCATTTGCATTTTAAATCAACAACTACTATCATCTCATAAAATATACATTTTCTAGATCAAAACTCTAATATCCAAATCACAATGTATGAACACAGCCATAAAACATCATGTTCAAATAATTTATCATCATCCACATATGTGTGTCGCTAATGCCCATTCAGAACAACTGCTCATAATCAATCAAGATCACAATAATCCATGACTCATCAATGTCTACCACCATCTAAATCCAAAATAATAATAATGTCTATAATGTAATCATAGCAATCAAAATAGGTATTCATCAGGTGTCAAAGGAAAGATGACACTAAGACTCTATATGTGAAGAAGCATTTCCTCTCATGGTGATTTGGATGAATAGATTTATATCCAGCAGTCCGTTTGGGTATGAATTCAAGGATAAGGAGAAATTAGTGTGGCAGGTTTTGAAAGATTCTATATGGCCTCCAGAAGCTCCAAGGCAATGGTACTGAGGTTTTATAGTTTCATGGCTGAGCCATGTTATTCAGATGTGAATCTGACCATTGTGTTATATTTCAAAATAATAAAATGGGATTATAATATTTTTTTATTGTATGTCATATAGCATATTGTGCAGGATCTAGTCATGTAGGACATTGGTGAGCTTAAGGGAAGCATCTCACACTTTCTATTAAGGAATTTAGAGCTGTAAAATAATCCTTAAGCCTAGCAATACACAAAAACATTAAGAAAAGAAATGGTATTTGTATCAAGCGGTATTATCTCAATAAGGTGTTTGAAAGTTTTTACATACAAGAATGCAAACCGTGAGTACACCCTATGGCTAGACACTTCAAATTGAGGAAGTATCAGTTTCCTTCTTTCATCACATAGTAGGTCAATACATGACATTAGTACCATATGGCTTCACAGTTGGGAGTCTCGTGTAGGTTATGGTTTGTACCAGACCAAACCTTGCATAGGAATGGGCATTGTGAGTAGATATATGGATAATCCAGGTAAAGAGAATTGGAAAGTAGTCCAATGGATACTTAGGTATTTGAAAGAGACATCTAGCATGTAGTTATGCTATGGAGGTTTGGATATTTCATTTCGTGGCTATGTTGATTCGGATATGGCTAGAGATCTGGATGGTAGGAGGAGCACTACTAGATATATTTTCACATGAGGTGGAATGGAAGTTAGCTGGATTTTGGGATTGCAGAATGTTGTGGCTTTGTCTACTACAGAGGCAGAGTATTTTGCAGCTATAGAAGGCTAGCAAGGAGATGATATGGATGAGTAGATTAATGGAAGAGTTGGGAAAGGAGCAAAGATGATTTTAAAATTGTTTAGTGAACAGTCAAAGTGTAATTCATTTGGTAACAAAGACACTCATTTTTTCATTCGAGAACGAAACACATTCAGTTGAGGTATCACTTCATATGACAAGTATTAGAGGATGGGAGAGTTGAATCTAGGAAAATATTCATATGAGTAAAGAACAAAAACTTGCGGATATGCTAATGAAGACATTAGTGAAAGGAGAAGTTAGTAGATACACTCCACTTCTATTGGTCTTCGAGTTTGAGAATTGAAGAGGAAGAAACAAAGCCAAGGAAAGGATCCAAGAATGACGTTGTACATGAAGTGATAGTGCAGTAATTAAACTTCCAAGTGGGAGATTGTTGAGTTGTGAAGCTTAATTACTTGAGATTAGCATGTAATTGGAACTTATTGGAAAATATAGTAACTGACATCAGTTACAGGAAAACCAACACCGATCAAGGAGGGATCTAGCATCCGGTTAGGTATGACTGGCATCAGTCAAGCAATTAGGACTTGACAATAGGTTAGGTAGAACTAATCGATGTTGGTTACCTTTACATGCGACGAAGTTTTAATTTAACTCTTAGGGAATTATATCTCATTTTTAGCATTAAAATTAGATTTATTGATTGTAATTACATGGCTAAGTGCCCTAAGTCTATAAATGACTATATAAGCATGAAAGATCTAGGGTTTAGAAGTAAGGGTTGTAAGAATTGATAATTATTACAAGAATAATTATGTGAGAGAGATAATTCTTGGTGGTAGAAGAAAAATATTAAGAGGAAGAAAGCACTGTACATCTGAGAGGTGTGGAAGATTATAAATGTTCATTGCATATCTTGTCAGAAGCTTTGGATAATAGAATTGGCTTGCTTCTTGGTGGACATAGCCCACACTGGGTGAACCACGTTAAATCTGGTGTTGATTTATGTCTCTTGTTTTGTATAATTCTTCTGGGTAGAATATCTGACTTTTATTTACATGTATGCTTAGATCTAATATATTGTCTGTACAACCGGTGTGCTAACCCCAACACTCTTCAACTCTCTACCCTCCTTTTCCACTATTCACTCTTCAATGTCTCTTCCTAGATCAAAATATTATATTGATTAAGAGCATAGAATATGCTAAGCATCAGACTATGTTGATCTAACTCTTTCTCACATACCAGTGACCCCTCATATCAAAATAGATAGTATGTCTTATAATGAGACTAGGAGCTAACGACCCTAGAATAGTGATACTATCTTCACTATTATTACTCAACAAGATTCTCAACATAGAGAATGCTAAGCTCCAAATATTATGTTATAAGCATAAGGTGACACGTGGTTTCCATCAAAATATTATCTCCCTACATAGCCTATATGGCTTTAATGATAGTGCAATTCATCTTTAGCTAGAAAATCTGTACCCCTTTATGGAGGTACCTACTAATCCGCTTAGCTCATAAATTATCTTACATTCATATTTGTTTAATCCTGTCGACCATAATCTCCATTATGGAGGGAAAATGTCCTTTAACCTAATGTACTAGGATTTCTAAATGTATGAGCACCTATGATGGTCCTACATCCAATGTTGGAAATGAAGAATAAGTATCATAATTATTGTCCTAACTTGTATGAGCACCCTAGAGAAATGCAATAATATGAAATACAAGGGTTATGGGAATTATCTAAGAAGCCACTAAGTTCATAGTTGCTGATCAATTTAGATGTTGAGGAAAGCACTTAACCACTGAGTTTTATCCAAATATTTTATTGGTGGCATACACGCTATGCAGGTGCTCATATCAAATGCATCTTAATTTGAACCTCTTAAGTTCATAGCCACTAAATTACAAAATAGGAGGTGATACCTGCCAACTGTATGGATCCTGCACATCAAATATCTCCAAAGTTAATGTCATTGATTAACTTATGAATGTCATCAACATTCTGTAGGGAGATATCTTACTTTAATTTTTCAAAGCAGTAGGTGACATGAGAGAGAATGTGTAATAGAAGATTGAACTCCTGTAGAAGGACATGGATGACTTAAAGGAGGTAACCTAGCGGACACTGTTTCCCTCATGAGAGAAGAATTCCTTTAGTTTTTTTAGAATGGTTGCAAAAAAAAATTTACCTCGCATTAGGTATGAGTGCATTGAGGAAGATAATCCACATAGCGTATACCTAAGCTCATAGTCATGTTGATTTAATAAGTTAGATCACCCTTAACACAGTTCATATCCATGGATGTCTATGTTAGTATCATTCTGATAGATAAAGGAATGCTAAGTTTAATGTACTCACTCTCAGATGCATGGAATCAAATGATAGTGACCACTAAGCGTTGCATGGATAATTAATACTAGGGTAAATGCCTAATGTGGGGTTATCTCATAAGGATGCATCCATCATAATTTAGTTTAATCCTATAATTTACTAGGGAGCTTTGAAGTATTGGATCTTACTAAAGAAGACAACTTTTTAGAACTACTTGCGAGACCACTGGTGCTATCCCAATATATTTCATTAATTGTGCTTTAATCCTTTCGATAAATATTATGTCGTTTGTCTAAAATAAGTGATTTGTAGAATGTTATCAATACCCTTTATAGATGTGAAGGATGTTGAATCCTTTGCAAATGAAGAATGACGTCTAGGCTCCAACTTTTATGTGGTAGCATATACTAGCGTGCCACTAAGGTACAAATGATCATACTTTAAGGTACTTGAATGCAAACATTAGGAAGTTTTGATATAGTGGGATGATACTCAGTCTGTAAGTGATAACAAGAATCATTTGCTTTATGCTCCAGAGAATTTACCTAGTCACCATAGAATTTCTATACCATCAACCTGGTATGTGTTATGACAAGTATGACATATATAAATTTACTCGGATTTATTAGGTCGCACATGGTTTTGGTGCATGGGAAGCGACTTATTTATACAGGTATAATGGCGAAGGAAAGAAACTTGATACATTTCTATGCACCATGGAAACCTAGTGGACGAATGAAGTTTTTATATAAGAAACATGATCTAATCGTTATACTTTATGCTATGGGACATTAGTACATTGGTAAAGGAAACACATAGAGACATGTCTACTATAATAGAGGTAAGTGTTATAGGATCTACCCTTTCTACTAGGTTTACATACGGAATACATGAGATATACTAAAAATCCATGAGCTAGTTCCATTGGATAGTCTCCTACCTCTTTTCAAATCCACTAATCTGTGAGGCCGACTTTGGTAAATGTAGGTTTTCTACAAATGAGGCCTTACCGCCTAGTGGCCGCTTTGGGTGTAAAACTTCTTTACTGGTACAGTGTACACAAATAGTGTGCATGTATTGGTATGTTCATGAAGATACTAACAAATGGAGACCGTAGAATTTTACATAATGGATACATAAATATACGTGTAGAAGCTTGTATTTAATTCGAAATAAATTTTGGGTTTAGTAAATTGGTTGTCGAAACAAAGCATTATATCATGGAGGCGACAAAGCTATGTGAATTTTTGTCTTAGATTAGAGGGAAAAAAAGTAAGTGAGGTATATTAATTAGGAAAATATATAGTGATTAAAATTTATATTGAATAATATTTACGCATATATATAATATGTTTACCTTCCATGGTACAGAAAATAACATTGGTGAAGACATTAAATTTGACTATTTCTACATGGAAACACGTCTATAATGGAAAATAATTATCATACAATTGAATACAAATGAATGGAGTAGGAAAATGTTGTACCTGGAGGGTAACCTGAAGGCCATGGAGGCTGTCAATGCTAGCCAAAGAGATTATATGGTGGACATTATCAATATTTCCAAGAAAATGGTCACCGATCAAATTCAGATTAAACATAGAGTAAACGAGCTGAAAAATCAAGTGAAGGTTTCGCTGGACATGGTGGAAATGATGGAAACATGAAACAAAAGAATGAAATTCACCCTCTGGATCAGTAGCTCTAAGGAGGAGATGGATAATGGTGGCCATGGCAGGTCCTGATCCCCTGGTTGCTGTGTTTGGTTGGTGCTCCTTGGTCATGTGTTACAGGTTTCAATGCTAGAGCCCTCTCTGAACTGTGGGTAGAAGTTTGGCGAACTTTTGGTTCTTAAGTTTTTTTTTTGCTATCCGTTTTTAGGGGTTTCCTCTCTTGGGTCCAGTTTACATTGTAAGAGTTAAGATGTTTTAACTCATTTTCTGGGACTCTTTTGGCTTTGGTAACTCCTGTTGGTTATCTCTTTTTACTCCTCTCTCTTGTATGGCCCCTGGGAGTTGATCCCTGTTTTTTAGCCTTATTTAATAAAAAATATGGTTTTATAGTTTTAATGTAATTGTTTTACCTCATATATTATCTTAAAATGTGTAAGCGATAACCATGTACAAAATGTAATATGAACTAATTAGAAACATTTGTTTGTATCATCTTAATAAACAACATTAAAATATTTTGGTTCTCCCAACCCATTAATTTTTTTAAAAATTCCTATGCAACAAGCCATCATTATCCTAAAAAACTATCACATGAAAAATAATGAAAAATTCAAAACAAAAAAATACCCAGAGAGAGACAGAGAATGGTAGAATTGGGAAAGCATTTAACAGAGATAAATACTAGAGGTGAAAAGGGATTAAACTTTCTTTCATTAACGAACAACAAAAAATGTTTTTTTCATGAAGAACAATGGAGTTTGGTGTAGAAATCAAATGAAACTAGAAAGCAAGGCTTGAATGTGGAGAATGATTCACTAGGACAAGGTAGAGTTGGTGCAGATCATGATTTAGTAGGGAAAAGTAGGGTTAGACTGTGGTGTAAAACATAGGAACCATTTGACTACAGAGTTATTGTTGTCTATTTTTGCACCCCTTGTAAAAATAGAACAACATGGACTACCACAAACTTAGAACAAAGTTTGTGAAGATTTGGAGTATGTTGCTCTATTTTTAGATAGGCTGTGGATGAAAAGGGAATGTCGTGGATTGAAATAAAGGAACCGTGAGTGATGATTCAAAATCCGTGCCAAACTAGTAGGGGACGCGAGTAAAAATAAAGAATTTGATGAAACTACTGACTGCGAAATCATTTCATCATGTCGTAGATGAAAAGCAAAAGCCACGGCTAAAGAGATAAAGCTACCAAATTCAAAGAAGTCGTGAGATGAAGAATAAATCCATGGATAAAAAATCTAACAGGCCGCGGAGTGAAGGAAAGTAAGTTCACGGATGTTGACATAAATTCATGCTACATTGGAGGCCTTGGGGTAAAGAAGAGATTTAGGAAAATCCAACATAACATAAAAACTAACTGTGGAAGTCAAAATCTATGCAAAACTGAAAAAGAGAATGTCGCGTATCAAAGAAAACTGACACTTTTCCATGAGAGACTAAAATCACCATATCTTTTGATCAGATGATTTGATTTTTTCAAACCTTATATCAATGGAAATCCCTCAACATCCTCTATGCAATGAAAACTATATTTCTTAATTTGTTAAAGGATAGATATGCATAAAGGTGGAAGACTTCTCCAACACATAAAAGATACAATTTCAGGTAGTGAAACTACCAATATTTAATGCAATATGGGAATCCATATTTTATCCAACAAGGAAAATGGCGTGTTGCAATGGATAATTAGAGGTGCCCACATATTTTAGGGGCATTTATGATTATTGTTGGTGGTTAGAAATTTGAGTTCAATTTTCCCTCTCTTTCTCTTCTTCTTCTCTCTCCTTCTTTTCTATAAATGTAAGAGCTCTGCTCATAAAAAGGACCTCTCTTTGTTGTAATGGCACCACACCAAAATGGTGGTCGAATTCCCATGGGTTCAGACCTTGATTTTGGTCTCTGCAATGTATTTTCACATTCTTCCATGAATGTAGATGATTGTGCATCTCTTTATCAATAAAACCAAATTTTTTGGTTATCTCTCTGCCCTGGTCTTGCGTTTTATTTCTCCTTGCCTCTCTATTTGCATTTCTTGGCATGTTGTGTGTTATCCTCCTTACTTGCAGGATCCATTTCATGTGTTTTTTGTGTGAATAAATTTGGTTCTATGTGGTTCTTGTCTGTGGCGCATCTATTTCACCCTCTCTCCCTGCATTTTCCATCTTTCTTTCACCCTTGTGGAGAGTGATCGACCTTTTCCCTGGTGTTATCACCTTCTTAGCTTAGGATTTCCCCTTTTATGCATCTCCTTCTATCCCTGGTTCCTTGGCACGTTAAGGTTAGGATTTTTCTTGCAGTATTAGGAGTAGTGTTAGCATTAAGACAGGTAAAGTAATCCGGCCTTCTTCAGAGGTCTGTCTCAGTTCACAAATCCCATAACTAAGAGATAGTCCCAAGTTTTCTTATAATTCTTGGTCATTCACCGATCATATCCAAGGTGTAATTTTGAGCTTCAACAGTTACTATAGATCCCACAAATAAAAAAGGTACACATTTACTATAAATACCTGATTTAGTAATATTTGGGATTATATCATGTTTTACATTGTTTATGAAACCTCACTCTACTACCTCAAAAAAACCATCTACACGATTCTATTCACAACTTATGTTGTTTTCCTCCATCATGTGTGTCCCTTTTTTTGCATCCTTTGTATGTGTACATTGTGTGCTTTCTCTGTAAACAAGATCATAATCACTTGCAAAAATAACTAGGATTCAAAAAATCGGCCCTATAATCTATGACATGCATGTATTTTTTTTAATTTCAAGAGATGATTTTATGCGTGACCAAAAAATTAGAAACCCTAATCAATATTTCTCCGAGGTATTTAATAATTTGTTTGGCTCATTCCACGAAAGAAATTTTGAAAATAGAAAAAGAGCTCAATATGAATATTTGAAAATTTCACTCTCAAATTTCAAATAAAGAAAAAGTGCGGGCTCTTGAAATTTCAAATATTTAAAAATGAGGGGGAATTCATATTTCAAAATTTGAATTTTTCCCTCATTTAGAGATAAAAACAAAACATGTATATAAAAACAATTGAAATTTGTTATTTTTTTATAGCATATTATAATATACACATAATAACAAATATATTATGTGACATATATTAATATAATCATAATAAAAATATATTATAACAAAATAGAAGAAATGAATCCTAAACATAGTTTTAAAGTAAAATAGAATAATGTATGGACATTTAATTTTAATTTTTTATCAAAATCAATATTGACGTTAGTAGGTATAGTACTTGTTAATTTAATATAATTCTCCAATTAAAATGTGCCATGTGGAAAGTTAGACCAAGCTAGTTAGGAAACAATATAGTTGACACATATTTCAAATCGGCTTATATATAGGAAAACAATTAGTGTCCGCTAAACTCCATTTCTATGATTTGTTATTCAAATAAACGATTTAATATAATAAAGTGTTAGGTTTTAACATAAGCTAAGCTATTTATTTGTCGAGGAGAAGCCATTATTTTTTTAGGAATATCTTAGTGTCAGATAGCCTCTATATATTCTAGGAATCATTTCCAGCAGTGTATGAAACATTACAGGTTGTTTGACTAAATTATAATAATTGAATAGTAGAGGAGAAGCCTAACGGCTGCTATTATCTGTATTTTTTGTATACTTATTTGTTCTAACGATTAATAAATAATAAATTGCTCCCCCTAGGGGCTACTATGTCATTTATTTCAATAAATAAAGGATCTCAGTGGTCGCTAAGCATTTTATTTGATAGGAAATGATGTGAAATATGTGTTGAAAACACACGTATTTTATTAGAACTACATAATAAGGTTAGCAATGCAAAATTGTACAAATAGTGTTTATAATGCCAAGAGGTAAAGGTAGGATCCTAGCAGATGCTAAGCTATACCATGATTTGTTATTTTATTGCTATTTTAAAAATAAGAAAATGTTGATCCAGGGGTTTCTATTTCATTTATTTCAATAAGTAGAGGAGCTTAGCTAATCGCTAAGCATTTTCTTTGATAGGAAATGATATGAAATTATGTGTTGAAAACCATGTATCTTATGGAAACTACATAATAAGGCTAGCGATGTAAAACTATATAGATAGTGTATGATTTTTTTGTCACACCATCAGTTCAATATTTAGGAGAGATCCATTGGGATCAAGCACAGGTGGGTGAGCTAGAGCACAAAGGCCCATTGAAACAAGATGTAGAGGAGATCATGCAGGAAAACACGGCAGGAAGGTAGAGGAACCCATGGCAGGAAAGGTCAAAACTACCTTGGAACATGCAGACAGAAGGAAGAAACCAAACCAGAAGGCCAAGCCATGTGATAGGGTTAGAGGAGGTAGAAACAACCACGATAGGTTTGGCATGGCAAGCAGGGTTCACCAAAAACACAACACAAAGATGATTTGCCAAAAAAATGTAGATCACAAAAATGCCACCAAAAACACAAGGCCACAAATCAATCGCACAAAGCAAGCATGGTGGTTTGAGCATGAGTTGAAGTTTGGTGAGAATGATTTGAAGAGGAGCCTGGTTACAGAGGAGGAAAACACCAAATTTCAACAAAATTTATGAGTTAAATTTCTACAGAAAATACCATGCAAACATAGAGAAGACAAAAAAATAGAGATCTAAAAAAAATCTTAGGTTTCATAAAAAAATTTAAAAATCCAAAATAAAGAACCTCTTATTTTGGCTAATCTGCTAAATTTATCCATAGCTCGCTAAATTTAGTTGTAAAACCCATGAAAAACTTAAATATATCTACACATGCACAAAGAACACAGCAAAACTAAAAACTTTCCAAGAACAGCTTATTAATAACGTTAGCAATAAAGTTCCAGAAACTAATGATCGAAAAACTTGCATGGGGAGTAAAAAAAAAAAAACCAAGAGTAATCACAACTCAAATGATGAATGCATGTTTACCTGATCTCATCTCTGATACCATGTATGATTTTTTGTCACACCATCAGTTCGAGCTTTTGGTATTATGATAATTCATGCAACTCTAATACCATGAAAGAGTTTGAGAGAATCATATAAAAAATTGTGCACCACGATGAAGTTGCACTTTGATGGAATTGTAATGGCTCTAACGTAATCACAAGGAAGAATCGATCAATAAATTGAAGAACTTGCATAACAGAACAAAGCTTGCAAATGTAGAGAAAAACAGCGAAGTGTCTTGGCATACTCATAAATCAAAAATGAAAAGGTACAATAGGGTGTTGAGTAACCCTAGTGCATGACACATAAGAAACCCTAAACCTAACCCATGTGATATGACCCTCCATATGTGAGTGGAGGACACATATGATCTCACACACCAATAGATAGTGTTTATAATGACAAGAGGTAAAGGTAGGAGCCTTGTGGTTAGTAAGATATACCATGACTTCTTATTTTATGGTTATTTTCAAAATAAGAAAATATTTGATCCCAGGGTTTGATATGCCATTTCTTTCAATAAGTAAAGGATCTTAGCAGTCGCTAAGCATTTTCTTTGATAGGAAATAATGTGAAATATATGTTGAAAACCATGTATCTTATGGGAACTACATGATAAGGCTAACGATGTAAAACTATACAGATAGTGTTTATAATGACAAGAGGTAAAGGTAGGATCCTTGTGGTTAGTAAGATATACCATGACTTGTTATTTTATGGTGAATTTTCAAAATAAGAAAATTTTGATCCCAGGGTCTAATATGCCATTTTTTTCAATAAGTAAATGATCTTAGCATTCGTTAAGCATTTTATTTGATGAGGAAACAATGTGAAATATATGTTGAAAACCATGTATCTTATGGGAACTACATAATAAGGCTAGCGATGTAAATCTATACAGATAGTCTTTATAATGACAAGAGGTAAAGGTAGGAGCCTTGTGGTTAGTAAGATATACCATGACTTGTTATTTTACGGTTATTTTCAAAATAAAAAAATTTTGATCCCAATGTCTGATATGCCATTTCTTTCAATAAGTAAATGATCTTAGTAGTTGCTAAGCATTTTCTTTAATAGGAAACAATGTGAAATATATGTTAAAAACCATGTATCTTATGGGAAATACATAATAAGGTTAGCGATGCAAAGCTATACAGATAGTTTTTATAATGACGAGAGGTAAAGGTAGGATCCTAACAGCCACTACGTTATACCATGATTTGTTATTTTATGGCTATTTTCAAAATAAGAAACTTTTGAGACTGGAGTCTGATATGCCATTTTTGTCAATAAGTAAAGGATCTTAGTGTTGCTAATCATTTTATTTGATAGGAAACGATGTCAATTATGTGTACCAAATAATATATATTATGGGAAATACCTAATACATCTTGATCCCTCTCAAGGGTATGTAGTGCAACACTTAGCTCCACCATGAATAGCCTAGCAAATATGGTACAATTATAATCAATGAAAACACTAGTATTCTAAAACTTTCACATATTTTTTATAATGATAATACGTAACAGTAGGAGCTTAGTGGTGTAGCACTTGGCTCCACCATGAATAGCCTAGAAAATATAGTACAATTATAATCAATGAAAAAACACTAGTATTCGAAAACTTTCACATAGTGTTTATAATGATAATACATAACAGTAGGAGCTTAGTGGTCGTTAAGCTAGATTATGATTTTTATGTTATGCCTATTTTTAAAATAAGAAACAGTTGATCCTAGTGGTCATTATATCATTCCTTTCAATAAGTATTGTAGCTTAGGGTCACTAAACATTTTCTCTCATAAGAACAGATGTGAATTATATGGTACAAAACAATACAACTTGTGAGAACTACATAAGTCATGATCCCTCTCGAGGGTTTGTAGTGTTTACAATGACAAGATGTAATGGTAGCAATCAAGCGGCCACTTGGCTAAACCATGATTTATTATTTTATCTCATATGAACCATTTTGAATTATATGTTACAAATAATAATGAGCCAAAAGTGTACAGATAGTGATTACTGTTGTCCCAAATAACTCCCCTAGTTATTTGGCTAACTTGTATTTTCATTCTGACTCTGATGTTTCACATTTCAGGTTACACACACTCAATTTTTCTTCCTTGGCACAATTTTCTGGCTGAAATTATTCTACGTGCCCCGCGCACCTTGCTTTCTTCATGATTTTATACTCCCTTTCCTTCTACTTCCCCTTGTGCTTACCTCATGTGCTACCACTCTCCCCTACTATTATTATATCTCCTTTCATCTTTCCTTTTCACATTCCCTTGCTTTCACTCCTAGTCTATTGTGCACTCCTTGTGCACATAGCCCAGAATTTCCTTCCAAATTGGCTAAATCATTGGCTTTCCTCTTACGTGCTTACATGCCCTTCATAATAGTGCACTACGTGTTTCCTTCCTACATGGCTAGTTCACACACCCTCTTCTCTTCTACTCTCATGTGTTACTTCCAAAAATTACCCATGCCACATTCTCATATAAGTATGCATTATTTTCTTCCACGTGCGTTAGTTTTACACACCCATCTTTTACACCCTCATGTCTCTTGCTTTCATGCCCTACACCTTCTTCTATGCCAATCACTATGCCATGTCATCATCTGTCAAACTTCAATGTGATACATAAAATTTTTCAAATCACACCAATAAGGCACCACAATTTGGACAACCAATTGGTGTGTGACATGTGGCAGAATTGATCAAACAGTTTGCCAATATCTTTAGTCAAATAATGCACGCTACATGTCGTTATGTGTCAAAGCGACCTGCAGACTTCTTAAATACATAACTTTTGTTGTAGTTATCAGATTCCCATGTTCCCTGTCTCATTTAAAATTTGCTTACATCGACTCCACGTTAGGTAATTAAAAATCAGATTTAGGTGGGATTTTCTAGGAAGAAAATATGGAAATGTCTTTCTAGTCATTAATGCATGTATCTAATCAACCTCAACCACCAGATTTCAATAAGATGTTTCTTATTCCTTATTTTACATGCAAAATGGTTCACTCTTGTTGGCTGGTTTTTTTGTGAATCTTGAAGAACTAGGAGGAGGATGTTTGCTTCTTGGCATTTTATCACTGATTATGGAAGCTATTAGTAGATGTTCCTAAGCTTGTAGAAGGTTAGTAGAGGTTTCCATCCTTGACTGGCATGGAGATCTCTTGGAACAATGAAAAAGCTTGAGTGTTCTTCTATTAAATTGTATCAGATCTTTCATTCTTTAGAGGAGAAGGATAATGTTTCTAGGCCTTGTTGAGATGTCTCCATGTCATTTATTGTATCTGACTTATCTTGACCATTCATACAACCTGAATTGGGTCTCTTGAGATGTTTTATATGGAGTTTTTACCTATGTTTGAGCAGTTATGAATAGCTGACATTAATGTGCATCTTAGTTGACCTTTAAAATCATGTTTATGATAGATACATGTATATAAATGGGTTGTAATGACTCATTTGGATTAGCTGAGTTGAGGGGGTCTATGTTTTGATCTAGAGAAGGTTGAAGAAGAGTTGATGAGTCTCCTTGTCAAGTAAATCCCATATTAGATGAGGTGTGATGAAATGACTAAAATATTGGGGATCCTGCATGTATGCAAGGTAAATTGCACAACGTAATCCCATCCTCATCTCATGTGAAGGATTTTAGTTCCTTTACCCTCGAGAGAGAAGTTTGATCGAGGGTTTGGTGTGTTTACAACTATCATTTGGACCACTATCAATTATGGGAGAAACGTATCCCCTTTCCATGTATCATATATTTATAAGTGGATGAGTTGTCTCTTGGTCATACTTAGGGGGTTGGTGGCTCCTTGTAGCATTAAGTGTAGCAGTACTGTTAGAGACTAGGGGTTGGTGGAACCTTGTGGGATTGGTGTCTTACTAAATAAATATCTTGCATGCAAGGTCCCATAATATTCTTGAAATGTAATCTATTCTATAAGTAATAATAACATAGGTTTAGTGGTTTTTATTCACCTTGAGGATTTCCCACTTTATAGTGCAGGTGTTCATATGTACTCTCTCTTGTTTATGTTCTTTTATGTAACTCGGTGGGAGAATTTTGCATAACTATACATGTTCTTCTCAATGAGTTAGATGTGTTATCATTGAGATCTAGCATAATAGAGTTCATAATTAGTTAATGGATTTTGAAAGGATGGTTTGAATGTTGAATGCATGTAATGTCTAATTTACAATACCAGTCTCCCCTCCTTCTTATAGGAATGATTCACCCCCTTTATCCATTCCAGTTCATGCCTTCCTATTTTGAATTGGTATCAATCAGTGAGGTTCTTGTGAAGTATGTTTAACCACTCCTAAAAGGAGATCCTCATTTACAACAACAAGTATGACATATGTTCCCTAGGATCCCCACAGTTTCAGTAAATCCTTTGGTCAGGATGAGAATAATGTTTGACAACCCCTTGGGTCATCCTGATATATGCATAGTAACTCACCTCCCACTAATATTTATGCACTCCCATTTCCCTAATCTCCACCTAATATAGTTATGATGAATAAGTTTACTGCTTGACGATGGTGAAAACTCCATGTCTTTGAAGTTGATCTTGATGTAGGTTTCCTTGAAATTAAATATGAAGAAGGACGTTTATGCAGCTCTAGATAACTAAATTTCAATAAATGCAGCTTAGAGTTGAAGCTTCAATTGTGTCCCTTTAACATATAGGTCGGAAGAGTGCCAGGCTGTGTATTGAGTCCCTAGCCTTGGAGACAAGATATGAAATGTTTCACTAAGAAGAGTTTCCCCTAGATCACAGAGTGAGTTGGACTTAGATGTCAGAGCTCAAAATATAGCACATGTTTAACCCTATCAGATGGTGTATCTAAAATTGGTTGACTACTATGAGTATAAAGACATCCCATTGTACCTCCCCAACTTTCATAATGTTATCATATTGGTCAAGAAAATAATTTCTACATGGTTTCCTCAACAAAGCATGAGAGGTATAAGTTCCTTCATTATTCTTCAAGAAAGGTATGGAAGTTTTCAATTCTCGAATATATTTTCTTATTCAAATAATGTGCATCACTAGAACTCCTTGAACACACATTAAAGGAGGAGAAAATCCATATGATATGGTGTGTCAAGAGTACATTAGTTGTCCCTTGGACGTTGTATCCTATGATTGGAGGTCTGCATGGTTATTCCAATATAGGAAGAAATGTCTTATTACATTATCTGTGCTAGATGAAATGGAGAAAATGTGGTGTGACTATACGTCATCAAGAAGCATGAAATATTATCCATGTTAGAAGGATTGTAGAAGAGTTGATAGAATGCTATGAAAAGTCCGAGTAGGATGATGAGATGATCAGAGTTTTTAAGTTGTTCCAAAATAAAACCAATTATGGCCCAGAAAGAGTCTGACAATCATGAAGGATGATACAAGATCATTTATGCAGAGATTTTTCATGATGTTACTTAGGTATATATCTATCCAAAAAGGTGCTCCCCTTCAGGAGATGATTCTAATAAGATATCTCAAAGTTTATGGGATTAATACATGTCAAGCAATGGGAAAATATCAGTAAGGATCATACCATGTTTCTCAATCATATGATCTAGCTAGTCTAGATCCGAGAGATAGGGTTACCGTTGGTCATGGAATCATTTACTAGAAGGTTGATCGTTAAGCTATGAAACAGATGAATCATTCAGATATGGAAATGCTTGAATTGAAGGAGGTGTGTTGTCTAGTGATGATCCTATATACTTTGAAAAGGGTAGAGATTTCAATTTCAAGTAAAAATTTGAGTTTCATGTCTTTTAGGTCCATGTTCAAGTATGTATATCAGTCACATGTGTCTTATCAATTTATCTGAGGAAAGACAACTACTGCTATCATATTTTGTGTCTTGTTAGTTGTGTTTCAAGTTGTCACTCATGGATATGGTTAAGATTCTTGATACAGTCTATTTGAGATCATGAAAAGGTCAACATATCTATCTTTTATGTAGTTTTGTGGTCTCTAGTCATTGCAAAGTAATGTCTACTCGTTTAATTATGATTGATGATCCATCCTACGTTGATATGAATGAAATTTGAGAATCTCAAATTGAAGATTTGTGACCTGCATATTCGGTGTTTGTCAAATAGTGAGTAGTAAGAGTATGTCTTGAGGTCATCAACACAATAAATTATTAATAAAGTAAGATGGTTATCTCAGTCTAGTACATGTTTTTGATGTTAGTCATTGTCATCAAACCAAGTAAATAATCCAAGAATTGAATTAAGAGTTGCAAATATGGCCCAAAATTGTGTTAATGTGTCTAAGATTTTATTTTGGATGCTCTAGGCTAACTGGGTCTCTTCATCTAGTGAGACCATGGGCCCAAAAAATCACTAAATTGTTTGTCCGGGGCTAAATAACTCCTAGTTTGATTTAACGGCTTGTATTTGGTTTCATTCTGACTCTGATGTGTCCCATTTTCAGGTCTGTTCACTCAAGTTTTTGCTCCTTAGCAGAGTTTTTCTGTTTGAAATTCTTCTACGCACCCTCGTGCACCTTTCTTTCTTTAGCTTCGGCCCTACTTTCCTTTTTTATTTTCCCTTATACTTGCTTCATATTCGCTCCCACTCTCCCTTTTTTCTTCTATCCCACTCCTTTCATCTTTCCTTTACACACACACCTTCCTTCTGTGGCGATTTCCTTTCACTCTAGTCTAACCACGCACTCCTTTCATGGAAGCTAAGAATTTTCCTTCCCTATTAGCTAAGTCCCTGTCTTTCCTCCCAATTCTTGCCTTCCCTTCATACTACGCACTACGTGCGTTCCTTCCTACCTGTATGGTTCATGTTCCCTTTCTCTTCTACTACTCCCACTCGCTACTTTCCAAACAATTTCCTGCACCCCATTCGCATACGTATCTCATTAAAATTATCTTCCTATTCTTTTTTGTAGATGGAATTAGTTAAAAATCAAAGGAAAAACAAAATAACACCTAAATAGCTTCAATAAAATGCTAATAATCACTATACCATATACCATCATGTTTAGATCAAACCAGATTAAATCGATCTTAATCTATTAACTATTTTTCAGAGAACATAAATGAATATTCAACTAAAATGTTAAACAATTAACCTCTGTCTCTAATTGATTACTAATGAAAGGACCTATTTAGATCCTTCAAGCATCCAAGAGTTTGATTTTATGCTTGAATCCCAAGGTTCAAGGAATGGAGTCCTTGTAATCCCATTGCTACAAGACCATTTGACATAATCACCATATAACTCAACTGGGACGGAATGAAATGCAAGAAATGAACATAGCTAGTTCCCTCCTCCAATGAGAATTCTCTAAGATGATAGCGTTATATCGTAGGCCTCTATGATCTTTAGGTGTATGAGAAAGAAATGTTAGAGGAGGGTTCCTTTTGATAACCTAATGTTTGAGAAGCCTTTGCATCCTATTGTATGTGGATAATAGCAATCTAGTTAATCATTGAGAAGCATGGTTAAAAGTGGTTGAAGTTTACTTTAGGAGAGTTGAGTTTGTTCCCTAGTGACTCATAGGGATTGAGGGGGGTTTATTAATTAACTGGAAGTGGTTAATTAATAGGTTTTTCAAGCTTATAGAAAGCTTTTTATGAGGAATAGTTAGTTGATTTAAGTTTTATTATAGTACTTAATCAATAAGGACAATTTCTGGATTCAATATAAGAGAAATTAATTGGTAATTAAGATAATTATTAATCTAGATGAACGGACTATTAATTAATTAGAACTATTAATTAATCTAGTAGAAAGGGAGTTCATTATTTAAGTTTCGTTAATTTGCATTGTTGGGCTTGATAGAGAGTAATTACTAACGTAATGTAATTAATTAATGACGGTAATAGAGAAATGGTGTGATATTGATGATATGTTGTCAATTTGGTGGGAATGTATAATTCGCACATTTAAGTATTAAATTGTCGAGCTAAATTAAGGTGGTCTATATTTTCCCCTCTTTGGGGTGGGTACGTGACGCCAATAGCAAGATATTAAGATAGATAAAAAATTAGGGGTAGAATAAAAATTAGTAGAAGTGAGAGATGTCCCCTTGAGTGTCGATGGGATTATGAAAGAGGTGATCTGAACGATCAAAAAGGTAAGAGAAATGGTAGAGAATGGTAGGGGCGATGCCCTAGGTGAATCAAATAATAGGTTTTGATAGGAGAATATGTAGAAGAAGGAATGACGATGGAAACTAAAAGAGCATACAATTTATGAAACAACTTTAGTGTCATCATATTTCCAAACATCTACATCAATCGATCCTTACTTACAAATAAATATACACACAAATTAATGACATGGAAATTCCATACTATAACAATTTTCTAAGTGTGAAAACACCCACTTCAATGCAACATATAAAAAGAAATGCAATATAGAAGGAATAAGCCATTAAACAGGGAAACAATTTACAAAGCAAACAACATACTAACCAACACTGGGTCAGACAGTTTGTACAAATTATTTTTTTTATCGAGTTTAACATCCCAAATTGTTTTTGATTGAGAAAGGGTGAAAAATGATGTCCCTAGCAAGGTAACGTGTAGGTAAAATGATGAGGATGTCAGATCCAATGATAAAGTAATTGTGCATAATGAAATAGTATCAGCAACTAGATTGTGCCGAAGTACCGATCAACAAGCTGACAACTTTGTAAATGGTTATAAATCTAATGATCCAAGTCATTTGATTTGTGAACCGTGCAAAATTCTAGTAAGATATGGAATAATACCATGCGTAAGACACACGATTTTCAACTGTTATGGATTGTTTACCTATTTTGGTGGTAATTTTACATTTTTTAGGATTTTTTAGAAATTTGAAAGTTTATTGTTTTTATTTTCCTATGTTTTTTGAAAAAAATTGATTTTGTTGTATTTTTTATTTTTCGAGAATGAGAAAATAGGAGATCGCCTTCAAGCATAAAATTTCCCTAGGAGGAGCAATGGGTGTTATAGTTAGCATAAACTGCCCCAACATTGAAAAAGAGTTAAAAATATTATGTATAAAAACATCATTACGGTGGGATAGAAAGTGTTAAGTATCACGGTGGTCAAAACATCCCCCAGAGCTCACTATGGGTGAAATTAACCAAATATACCTCCCGATGGGGTAATGATTGTGACTCAGTACATTTGCTACTAAACCCTACACATTTTTGCTGTGATTACACCACGCGTGACGAGAAAGATTGGATAGGCTAAAAAATCACCATAAACGTGTTGATACCTTTCAAGATTAGTCTAAAAAATGATGACGATGGACTCATTCGTGAGTACCCCAACCCTTCCTATTCTTTTTGCATTTCATTTATATTTACTATCCCCCCCCCCCACTAGCATTGATTAGCATTTAAACAGGCCATATTTTATATGATTTCATGATGATTATTATGGTTATGGTGAGGATTGGGATATGATGTTGTTTTGATTTGATTTCTTAACTTATGTATGTACCATATGGATATTGAATGTATCACATGTGTTTGATTTGTATGATATCCTAGATGATATCAATTTTTATTGTATATCTGATGTTTCTAGATTAGTGGATGGGAATGATATTACGATAGTGGTGTGAGGGGGATGATTTTAATATTTGGCATCTCCCTCTGACCCCCATTTCATGATATGAATATGTGATGATTAGATTAGCATACAGGTTATGATGTACACGACGAATTTTATTTTTATATGATGTATAGATGACATTTAGAATGTGCTATATAGATGGAAAAACTTTGTACATGTGACCAGAAACACAAGAAATGTTAACAAACCTTCACTATACATTGCTAAACACATGAATTAACACAACTATTACATTTTTTACAACTGCTGCCCCCAAAAACACACTTCATGTTGTTTCTTGCTTGTAACTTCCTCTTGATTACTATGGACATAGTTTGTATCTTGATTTTTGATCCTTTTTTGTCACGTGGTTTATAGATATATCTAGTGTTGAGCCTTTTTGTAATAAGTTAGTCCCTTTAAAACTATATACCAATAATAATAATATGAAAGAATTGATCCATCTAACAAGAATGTATGAATCTTACAAAGTATTTTAAGCGACAAACTATACAAATGTACCAGAAATCAATGTACACAAACTAACAAAGAAAGAAAGAAAAAGATAAAGCAAGTAAACTAAAGCTATTTTTGTAAGATTTTTTTTATTGCGTTTGGTGTTTGTGGGAATTTTGTGAAACAATTTCTATGGTTTTTTGTGTTTTCTATTTTTCTATTGTTTGTTGTTTTCCCTATTTTTCTATTGTTTACGGTTTTTCAAGTCTTTGAATTGTTTTTTGTTCTGCAACATATTGACTTGGTTTTGATTTTATAAGGTTTTCCGAAGCTACGTATATGAAACCGAGAACATGGATTGCCCCCCATAGCATTAGAGGAGAATAACAAGGGTATGTTTCCAGACTATTTATAAACCGGACGGTGACAGTGCGAAGGTGCCCTAGCGTTAATTTGGGAATAGCACAATAGGAAATAACCTTCACTAATTTGACAATGGAGAAATGGTTTGATCAGTATTTATAGGATAGGCTCACAGCCTCCACAGGGAATCTCAGATGCCAGAGTGGAACTAGACCTGGTAAGTGTAAACCTAAAACTAGATACTTGTTAACACCAATCTCCCAAGTTGCCGGAAGCAAGCCAATTTTCACTAGGTATCTATCCAAAGCTACAAATTTGCATGGTTTTCACATATGGATCCTACTCTCAACTCTTTTTGTCTTTTCTCTTTTTTCGATCTTTGTATTTTTGATCCTT
>JAHRHJ020001568.1:0-21315 GCA_019776745.2 Taxus chinensis | reverse complement strand
GGCTTAGGTATGATTGGCTCAATACGTATTCCGGGCTCTCTAGTCCCCCGTGATTTGTCTAAAAAAGCAACAATGTAAAACCGAACTAAAAAGTAAATGAACTTTAACTATTGAAGTCCTCTACTAGTAAGCTGACGTCTCTATTTTTTTTGTGTTGTTCTAAGCGGCTTTACGAATGTAAGAAAGATCTATTTAAATCTCTAGAATTGATAGCTAAAATAACATTTAAAACAACAAAATGCCCTGATGGACTGCTATCTGTCTGTGCAATTTTTTAGATCATCTAAAAATAAAAAATCGCATCTAATCTATTTGCAAGACTCTCGATCCTACCCTCACAGAAGTGAGGATTGAATTCATAGTTACTCAAGAAACTATCATCCCCATAGCTTTCACCTGCAATATCTAGATATAATTACTGAAATAAAGAATGAACTACTCATTTTGATATATTCTAACTAGCCATTTTTGACAGCTCGAACCTATTATGTATCCCCGTGGCGAACCCGATGGTGTGTGTGATCTTGTCCCCTCAGTGTTTCTCCGTGCTTCGTGTTCCGTGGATCCAGTAAAAGTGTGTACTGCTACAACTCACAGAGTAATATTGGACAAAGGTAGCTCAAGACATAGACTGAAGATACAATGTGAGTAGGAGAGGGATCGTGCAAGAGTACAAGAGCTTGGCTTATGCATTCCTAGTGGTATCTATTGTGATTCATTGTGAACTAAAGTTCCATAAAACCTGAAACTAATCCATTTGAAGAACAAAACCTGCACCTTGAGGCTTCCTAAGTTGTTTCGAACTCCAATGGTTGAATTAAATAATATTAAGGGCTTGCGACAATGGATATTTAGGCTTACTAACAGTAACACATGCTAAACTAAGCTGCCATGAAAAAACTAAGCATTCTAAGCAAAAGGAAAAACTAAATCTATTGCAAGAGCAATCAGAAGGAAAATTTTGGGGCCATGCTGCTTGAGCACCAGCCAACTATTTATGGCAGTTTGTAGTTGCCCAAGGTAAAACCAATAGAACTCTTAAATATAAACAGGTAAACACTATTCCAGGAACCAGATCACTAATGCCATCTTATGGCGGTGAAAGAAAGCGGTAAAACATGAAATGACGTGAGTCGTGTTAAAAGAGATTTCTGGAAAACACATAAAGGATTCGGCGCCCGAGCCGGGTGAGTGGTTACAGACAAAGCCCGCCCTTTTCAAGGCGGTGAGTCACGCGACCACTGCATCAGATAGGCTGCGGTTTTCATCACTAAAGAGAAAAAGGTCAAGAAAGAAGGGAAAAGGGCAAAATAAAAGCACCGGGGGCCAGCGGGGCAATTCGGGATGTTAACGTCCACTTGGGAGAGATTTTCTGTATCCTGAACACCTTGCGAGGAGACCTGTATCATCATTAGGGCACGTGTCACGTTGTTCTGGTAGTACAGTACCTTATAATTTTGGGTACGTACAGAAACCTCATTTAATTTTTTCTCTCTTCCTCCAATGTTTTTCATATCTTTTAAAAGATCTGGGAATTAAAATCCTATGGGCCCATTATGATTTTTGCTTTGTTGCTTTTAGAGGGTTTAGTGTAGGAAAAGCGTTTAAAGCATTGTGATGTCAGCTTGGCTAGCTCGACGAAGCTGGCTCCTCTCTTATGCACCTCTTCGAGCCTCCTTTTCATTGTCATCCGATTTCTTTTACACATTCACTGACTCACACACATTTGTGTCAGGCTCAAGGTCTTCAACTCTAACTCACCTGTCCACCGATCCATCAAATAACATCACTTCCACGTGGAAAACTCGAGCCACCTATATATCCAACTGACACCAATTCCTTGTTCCATGTGGAGGCCCCACACAACTTTGGTGCCTCCACCTTTTCTTTTCCTTTTAAAACTGTGTCACAAGGAGATGTGGCGACCCTACCTTTTCCAATGGGCCCGCGTCAGAATTGTTTCCCATAACTCATTGGGCTCGCCGAGTCATCTCGGTGAGCTAACTTACTCTTCATGATCAGGGGATCATTTTTGAAAGTTCCCTAAACATCTCTACTGTTGTTATGTAGAAATCCACCTTGGAGCTCTGCGCAAACAGACTAGGAGAACGTGACACACGACATCGGAGCTCTAGATATGTTGTCAAAGTTGGGAATGGAAAAAAGTCAACTCTGGTACCTGTCAATATTTGGACCAATCGCACTGTGAACGTGGGCTTGCCACACTCGTCGAATGCGCCCTCGCATTTTTCCTATCGGGAGACGACAAGTGCTACAGGCTTTATTTCTTGATTCTATTCCACATTGTATGGGTCGAATAATATTATTTTGGTAAGGCCGACTTTCGGCACATGCCATAATATATATATATATATATATATATATGTATATATATCTATATATATCTATATATATATATTGAGTGTGTAATACATTGATAGTCAAATGCTACTAGCTTCCAAATCATATACTTTACCACGTTTCAAGGTGGTGACGCGGTTGGTTAGGGCTAGACACTGCGTGACATCCACGTGGTTAACAATGTGGTAGGGCGGTTAAGCTCCAACGTGGTCATTGACCACTTCATTGGCACGTGGAAAAGGCTTAAATAAAAGCCTAAGCTTTTTACTCCCCGATCCTATGGATTTTACCCTTTAAAAGTGTATGCCCGCGCCAAACATGGATGTTAACCCATTTAACATGTAATCCTTGCCAAACTTGGGATTTAATCCCACTTTAAATTTCAATCGGCTAAATGGGAAATTTTAATTCCCATTAAAAACAAATGGTACTCTGCCCACATAGGGATTTTTTATCCCATTTTTATGTACGGGTGAGGCTAATATTAGCCTAAGGATTATTGGAGTGCATTATTTTTTTGGGTCCTAATTTTTTATAAATAGGGAACCCATTCTTTGTAAAGACACACAACCGACTTATTATTTTTTAGCTTGTTGTTGACCACCGAAGCCACGAAGAACTCATTCTAGAGCACGAACGTGGACAACGTGCAATGGGAGACACCGATCCCGAGCTTTATTATTTGGTTAAGAGATTATTCTGGCGGGATGTTGTCGACAGGTATTTTCTATTGGGCCTCTTAATTTTAGGCATATTAGATGGAATATTGTGATTGGGAGTGAAATGTACTAGCCCATCGGCCCATAGTGCCACACCAATTACGTGCAAAATCCCTGGATTTTGTCGATTGAGTACTGCTTCACATTGTTTGCGTCAGAAGGCCGATCACAGACGAGAGATTGTATAACCAAGAAAGGGGGACGTCAGGTGCTAATTTTTTCACCCTTGTTCATCCCAAGTTTTGTGTACTGGTAGGCAATTAAAATTCCATTAGGTTTCTTGTGAAAGTACTATTGTAACTTACAAGTTTGACTAGTGGAACGGATTCAACCACGAACCCGAAGACGTAGGCAATTGGCCCGAACTCCGTAATCAATCTGGTGCAAATTGTCTTTATTTGTAACAGCCCTGATTGTTGTGACCCCCGCGGACACGGCGCAATGGTCTCCCTTCTATTCCTCCAAGCATTCAGTGTTGATATATGGTTTCTTTGTAAAAGGATTTGTTCCTTGATGAGAAATCATGCTTGATATAAAAAACTGTATCTTCTTGCGATTTGCAGATCTTTTACTGAGTCGGAATATGATTGGACTCTGTTTTTCTTTCATTTTTATCTACTGTTTAATCTTATCTCGGAATGAAATTATAGAGTTATCCACCTTATAACCAACCTTGATCAGTGGAATTACCCCAGTAATTAGCTTTAAGTTTGTTCAGAATGAATTACAATACAGACCTGAACAGGTTTCAGGTCTAGATGCATTGATAAGCTAAGTCCGAGTATTACTCAGGTTTGATCGTGGAAAAAGGATTGGTGCCGATATCTAAATATATCTGGAAGGTCTTGATCGCAGACCAGGTAATAATGTCAGTTACATACAAATTCCCTGTAGCCTATGGCAGTAAAGGAGTTAACCCTATTTGAAATGCTGTTTGTAGGTCTTTTTTTCTGAGCATACGAAATGTAAACCTAACTGAATTATTAAGTTAGTAACCAAAAACTAAACCTTAAAACCTAGGGGTTAGATTCGTGATATCTAACCTAGAACCTAGGCTTAAGGAGCTAATGTCCCTAGTTAGTATCATGTTCTATGAAGTTGACTAGTGTTATCCTAAACTCTAACCTAAGTTACTAACCTAACGACTATTTAACAAGGATGTAAGGGGAACGCTACGGAGGGATGCGAACCATGGGCCGGCTTTTCTATGTCAATTAAATATAATAAAGGATAATTATGAGTACAAGTATTGGTAGAAGTTTTTAGAAATGGCTACTTGAAGCCGACGTGGCAGGGTCGGCAAACTGAAAATGGTCTTTGTGAAATTTTATTTGTCTTCCCACTAAGGCGGGTCGGTGGCAGTGGAGTTTTAGCGGGAAGTTGGAGTAAATGCATTAAGAGCTCGAAGTTCAAGCTTGGAATTCGTGAGAATGCCTGCAAATTGTAAAGTTACTGTTTTGTTTGGCCTTATCAACGAATTCTGGTTTTTCCCTTGCTGTTCACTGGTTCTCTTCGCACCAGTCTCTTGGGGTGTTGCAATGGCGAGTAGGCTGTTCTAGCTCTTTCCTCTGGCACGGAATCTATAATCATGGAAATAGCAAAATTTTGTTGGTGGCTCTAACTTGGAAAAGGAAAAGAAAGTCCGAGCTCTGCAGTGGTCTGCTTCGGAATTTTGAGCAAATATCAGCATGTTAGTCCCTAACTTTAAAAATCTTGCTCTTCTTCAAATGATTTATGGAATAGATGGTTTCTATGGTAGCCTGTGTGATTTTTGGCACTCGAATCTTCCTGCTGGTTCGATTTTTCATTTAACCTTGAAGGGGTGTTTATATATTCATCGAACTGTGTCTATATTCTTTGTGTTTTGCATTCTGGCTTAAATTGTTAAATATATGAAAAGAAATATATGCTCGGCCTGCTGGCTCTTCAAGAGCCATAAATTATTCTCGGATGTACGGCCACTGTGATGCTTGTCAATTTAACTCGTAGTCGATGCTTGTTGCTGATAACTTGCCGTGTATGTTTTGTTTTGTGGATACTGTCGGGAGGGATAACTGATGGACATTGGTGTGATTGTTCAGTTAAATTGAACTTTTTGTAAGCTTGTTGTGGTGATTATTTAGTGGTGATTATTGATTCTTGCTGGTTTTCGTTAATGAATTTTTAGTTATTGTGAGAGATAACTTCAGTGTTCCGTATTCCATTAAATTACGACTTTCTTGGAGTTGTTTTTCCCTTGGCGAGGAGGTTAATGGGATTCAACCCGTTTATCTATTATTATATATATCTATATATATATATATTATATATAATGTTTAATTTTATTTGAAAACGGACTTTGTAGATTCATTGAATTATTCATCATTATGGACCACTTGGAAGCTTTATATATCTTTGAATATTGGTAATTTGAGTTCGTTGGAGTCTGAAGAATAACAGGTCATACGACCTCTGTAATTTGTATAAATTTAGGTACAGACTCCCTGGTTGTCTGTACGTTTCCTTCTGTGTAAGCTTGTTCGAGAATAATTGAAGAGGTCGTGGGAATTCTGTTACGAATCAAGTAATTTGTTTAAGCCCTATTTTTATGTTATCATTGTTTGGCCAAAGTTGGGAACTTGTTTATTATTTATTTGATATACTGTACTCGGGTTCAGTTAAACCTTTCTAGGTACTACAGTACCCTGCCATCAATTAAGCTTGTTTGTTACTAGTGTTTTCGACACTATTGGGTTCCCTTGAGTTGGGAAGATATCGTTTATCGGCTTTTGGAAAAGCTATACATTAATACTATTTAAACGGATTTAGTTTTAAAATCCTTGCGTGGTCATCTTGTCACTGTTTCGTATAAGCCCAGAGTATGAACATGTTATGTTTTTTGGCTTTGTTGGATTTCTTTAAAATAGCTTGACATATTGTAATTATGGGCTTTATAAAGTAGGTCGTGAATACCATACTTTCAACTCTGATTGGCGTTCAAAAGGACTACGATATTTCTATGTTTGTTTCTTTCTGATATACATGTCCAATTGATGTGGCTGTGCTGTTGCGTGGATTTTCCGTTTAAAAATCTCTCTGGCATAGTCATAGGAGATGGACATTGCCTTAAATTATTTCGAGTCTCTTGTTGACTTGCGACAACGAAGGAGATCCTTTGAATTCGACCTGTGGTCTAAAAGCCTTACAGTGTGAAAGGGTTTGAATGGCTTAGGTTGTTAATAATAGGATGTGGTGGCATGTTACGTCTTCTTTGCATAGAATATCCATTCTTTCTTGAGCATGATTGAATTTAGGAGTTGTCGAACTTTAACTAAACAGGTACGGCAGTGTTTATCTCTGGTCTTCGCTTCTTGCGTAGGTCATACTGAGTCTCTTTGGTATATAAGACACCGTTGTTTGGCAAGAGGGCTACTGTACTGTATTTGACTTTTTATTTGTAAGTTTTAACAAAACGTGGTGCTGTTGAGGGACTCAACTGATTTGTATTTTCATGTGTATTAAGTGAAATGGCCTTCTTTTTGAAAGACGTACAGTCATGAGCTATTCAGAGGGAAACATGTTAACAATTTGTTTTATTTCTCTTCTGGTGTAAATTATAAGTTGATATCATTTTTAACTAACTCTATAATTGTTTTTACATAATGACGGTATCAGGATTGATATGGTATTTCCCTCTTTTTAAGTTGAATATCATGATTTGTCTGATGATTGTTCATCTTGGGAATTTACAATGAATAATTGCTTTAGGATACTTTTTGTGTCTTCTTGAATCCCTAATATTTTGATGAAATATTTGAGAAGTATATCAGGATACTCCTATAACGAAAATTATTATTACACGTTATAGATCATGTATATTCCACGTATAGTCCTTGAATCATGTTACTTGTTTGGGGTGATGTTATATCATTTAAACAGGGTGTTTAATGAAACAATTGACAGATTCATTGTTAAGAGTTAGTGCTTATCATGCTTAGTTCTTGAACTGACCCATGTTGATATTTTTTGAGATGATGCCTAAGTGGTAAAAGCAATGCAGATCGGACAGGCATCGATCAGATTGTTTAATTTTGATTTATAATGAATTACATCTTGATTTTCCTAATGTACTCTATAGTGTGGACAGATGTTCATTTTTCTGTTGAGCATTGTTCAAGTATGCTGAATTCATAAAATGTATTTTGATGTTTCTAACAGATAAAATAAGTATGTGCTACTTATGTGTTGTATTCTTATTTTGATAGTTTGACTTCTTCGGTTATATACCGGAGGGGCACATGTTTATCCTTTGTATAAAATTTGAGACTTTTGTGATTGTCAATGAAAGCTTTACAAGAAAATGTGATTGAATTCTTATGAGTGTTTAGTATTTAATTTGTTCTATCGAAAGCAAATGAAAATTTAAATCATTGTCTTTCTAAAAGATAGGATTAACATAAACTAAGCCGAACGCTCAATCACGCTGAATTCAATTAAACTAACGCCCCTAGTCTTGATTATGATAGGACAAAACATTTAATTGATTCTTAATCATGTTATCTTAATAACTAAAAGTATAGATTAAAGTCGTTGGGAACTGATATAACACCTAATGGGGGTTTCAGATGCAATCTCATGTGAATTTACGAGTTCTTGTCCCATTTCATTGTTTAGATTTGTAATATTTAAGAACTCCTTGATGAGAACCCTTGGCCCTTAATATCTCCACCGTGTAATGGGTTTTTATTGAGGAATGTCATCCGAATATAAGAATCCAGGTGATCAGGAGAGGCTAACCTTAGGGAATGTCTTTAAGTATTTGAAATCTCAATTTGCGTACAATATTAATAGTAGATCTTTCCTAGGCGGATTTAAGGTGACGGCACCAGTCACTGTAGGGTTATACCTCCGAGAATATTAGTATCTTCCTTGAGTTCCACAACAATGCAAGGTGATTATTATGACCCACCCTTGCCTTGGATCGCTAAGAATTACACTTTGATCTCGATGAGTTACTCAGGGACCGATTAGGAAATGTGGTCACGTTATAGCCTGCCTAGGAGCTTCGGGGTATCTTGACACACTGGTTTAACTAATGTAGGTGACTTATGACGACACCCCTTTGCATTGATCTCTAAGATTGTGTCAACGCTCGTACTGATGTGGGGGGTCATCTATACGTCTGGACTACACACACAATCCATTAGGAATGGTCTCTTTATAAGTTGACACTCCTATGAGCGACAGAGTGCTGTGAACACACAGTGCTTTTAGAACGGGAGAGGGCACTGTTTAACAGGTTTGAACCAGTATGTCCATCGATCCCTAATCCTCGTGGGCATCCATATAACGTTATCATACCATTTTAATTGACCGTTCCGAGTGAATAAGTTGAGATCGGAGGGACTGACCAGAAGTCGGTATAAGACATTCTACATAACTAAGAATGTGAAGGGCGTATCCAATGAGAGTAATGCCTTAAGGAATACGAGAACAAATAAACAGTATTTTTCAAATCTTTGGCCAAATTATCGCAATTGCTGATGCGTTGTTCATGCTGGATTTACAATGGAATAATTGCTTTGGATACTTTGGTCTTCGTGATCCATAAGATTTTGAGAAATATTTGAGAATGTTATTTAGGACTCCTCTATACCGAAAAATATTAACACGTTATAGACATTGATATCTTCCTAACGTATAGTTTGAATCCATGTTACTTGTTGGTGATTATATCATTTAAAAACAGGGTCTGTGTGGTTGTTTAATAAAACAATTGACAGATTGCAATTGTTTAGAGTTAGTGGATCATGCCTTAGTCATTGAACTGGACCCTGGTTGATACTTTTTGCAGGATAGCTGCCTGTACCGTAGTGGTCAACGCCATGCAGAGCTGACAGGTATGATCAGATTGTTAATTTGATTTATAATGAATTAGATCTTGATTTTCCTAAATGACTCTATGTGGAAAGAGTTCCTTTTCGTGGAGCTGTTAATCAGATGATGAATGATAAAGTATTTGTTTATATTCTAAACGGATAGAAATACGATTGCTACTTTGTGTTGATTCTGATTGATAGTTGAATTCTTCGTGTTATTATACCGGTGTGGGAATTGTTATCTTGGTCTAATTGGAGACTTTGCTTGTGATTGTCAATGCAAGTCTTAAATAGGAAAATTGATTGATTCTTATGATGTTAGTAGTTTAATTTGTTCTGATCGAAAAGCAAAAGATTTGAAATTTAAAGCGTCTTTCTAAAAGATTAGGATTAAAATTAAACCTCAGCAGCACCGCTAATTCAAGCGAATGAAATTACTCTCACCCCTAGTCTTGATTATGACAGGGACAACATTAATTGGCTCTAAATTCCCTGTAGATTCTTAATACTCATAAGTATGATATAAATATTCAGTTAGGAGAACGAATACCAATGGGCTAGATGGCAATCTCATGTGACGTTTACTGAGTTTATGGGTCCATTTCTATGTTTAGAATCTTGTATCTTCTAGACTCCTGATGAGGACCCTTGGCCTTAATTAACCCATCAGTTGGGTGTGTAATGGGTTGTTATGAGGAAAGGTCATTCCACGATTAAGAATCCATGGATCAGAGGGCTCCCTAGGGGCCTTCTTTTAAGTAATAAAATAATGGCGTAAACAAATATTTAATACGTAGATTGTCCGAGGCGCGAGGATGCTTAATAGGTTGCCGGCACAAGTCAACTGAGGGTTATACCTCGGGATATTAGGATCTTCTGAAGTAAACCAATGCAGGGAATATGGACGGCACCCCCCTTGGCATGATCGTAAGATTGTCCCCTTGATTCTAATGAGATACCAGGGACCGATTAGGAATGTGGTGCACGTGTATTAAGGTGCTAGCGATCGGGGTCCTCTTACACCATGGCTATAACTAATGTAGGTGAAAATTTGACGACTACCCTTTGCATGCTCGCTACGATTCCACTTGATCTAGTAACGAGTTAACTCAGGGACGCCGAAATTGGAACTGTCGACCAAGGATGAGCTCTTCTTGGGCAAGGTTGTCAATTTGGTGTCATAGGAAGGAATACCTTCAACTTCAGATGCGAGGCCACGGTTATGATTGCACTATAAGTGTTCACACCAGGGGATCTATCTCTTCCTTCCCATTCGTTTTTCGGATTCAGGTTATAAGCCTTTGGTTTGTTTAAAAATCATACTAGAGGCATTGGATCCACGTTACAGATAAAAGGATTTTAATGGAAGAGCCTGGTAAACAATGGCCAAGTATTGCTAACGCAATACCAGTCGAAGGATCATCCTCATTTTGTAGGTTGGGTTTATCCTAGTGCGGGAATGGAATTGGAGAATGCTCCAAGAACGCTGACGGAGACCAGCTTTCCGAAGTAAAGTGATTACCCCACTATCCTGCAATAAGATTCTGAGCAGGAAAGTTGTTGCTTCGTGCGTCAGCGTGGGTGGTGTGTTGGGGGGGGGGGTGGGGGGGTAGGAGTGGGGTGGTCTGATGTGTTTGCATTGTCCACTCAGTTTGGTATGGTATGGTGAGGGATGTGCCATCAAGTTTTGTTTAGTGAGATGGTTAAGCATTTGACCTTGCTTCGCATCGCCGTGTGTGCAGTGACTCCTGAGGATGATTCTCTTTCTATGAGGTTTCACTTGGCGGGGATCGGTGGGAAAAATCAGGTCTCTTGGGGTGGGTCTGTCATAACCTCTAGCTTGCCATCTTAGAAGTTTGTGATTGTAGATCCAAGTACCTGACATGTGTCAAAAATATGGGACGTTGCGTTATGTCCGCTACGTGTTGTGAAGACTTGTGATAATCTTGATAACAGAGTCTACCTATATGCTTATCAGGTAATGAACCCACTGTGGAGACAGAAAGTCAAAAGTCGACAGCGTAACAGAAAGCATTCAGAGAGACCGGACGCAGTCATTCAGAAGCAAAACGAATCCAGAAATTACCTCAGGACCCCGAGAAAGAGGAGGAGAAGATTGTGTGCGCATGGCGAAAGTAGAAGGCACAGGTGGATATGCGTGCGCGCCCACGCCCAGCAAGAAGCAACCAAGGATCCGAGGCAACAAAGGCGACTACTCACCACATGACAATCACCCCACCAGGAATACCGAAAGGAAATCCGGGAAGGCAACAGGTCAATGAATTTTCTAGTTCAGATAAACAGCATATTATTTAATCATATTAAAGCCTAAAAAGTTTCAATACTCAATTTCTACTTAAAAATTGATTAATGCTCCCATATATCTCCTAGCACGGTGATACCTATTATTTACATCTTGATACAACAATTTGCTCATATAAGCTTGAGATGATCGTCATTTTGCAGACAATAGAGTTTCCACAGAATCACTCAACTTCATTCTGTGTGAGCATTTTGACCAAGCAGCAGATGTCCTGCATTCCCCGTTGCCTGACGTCAGGGTCCACACTTCCATTTTGTTAGAGGCCTTGCGACCCGTGCAGCGAATGGTACCTGATCTTAGTAATGTCACAGCAGAGCTCTCAAAATCATCATCTCCCTCCACCTTAACATCATTCGAGTGTCAGGTAAATAAAAACGCCAACTTTATACGCGTGACTAGATCGGTTACGATTACCCCGTCATGGAACATATGAATGATCGGAGGTTACTCAATGCGCATTCACAGTGCTATGGTTGCTATGTTATAAGAATGGTTCTTTGATGTGAGTTCAAATTAGTATACAAACAGGATGAATTATCAGAAAAAAAAAAAATGACTTTCTCTTGTCAAAATGAGGATGTCACATTATTTGTCTTGCATTATTTAAATTGCCTTCAAAAGGACGTTTTAAAAGTATTGGCAAATTAATTAAAAGCTATAGGATCCGAAGATAAGGTCGAATAATTGATTATGTTCGGGATCAAAGTTTGGTATCAGGCTGGGTTAGCTCCAATTTGTTTTTCAGTAACTCTGATAACAAAGTTGATTTGCTTTTCCATAGTTAGTGCAGTTGGTTTGAAGTTTGTGTGAAAAGGGGTAAGAAGTGCCACTATGGGCAAAGATTGTTACAAGGGGACGCCGTCGAAGTAGATTGAAGCGTTCTAATCACCAGATCCAGGCCGCGAATTTCTCCTGCGACCAAAGTATTCCTTCTGGAAGAGGGACGTAAGCTCGTTTGTGAAAGATGAACTGCAAACCAGGATGAAGCTCTTGGCAAGGTTGCAATGTGGGATCAGAGGAAGGAACATCCCTTAAACTTCAGGCAGAGGACCACGGTAGATGATTGCACTATAAGTGTTACACCATGGGATACTTATTCTTCCTCCCATTACGTTTGCGGATCAGTTAGTAAAGTCTTGTTGGTTGAAAAAATCATACTTCGAGGCATTGGAGCAAGTTACTAGTTAAACTGGGATTTAATTGGCAAGAGGCCTGGTAAAAATGGCCTATATTGGTATTGATAACTACCAATACAAGTCGAGGATCCACCTAATTTGTGTAGGTTTGGGTTACCTAGTGCGGAGATGGAAAGTGGAGATGTCATCCAAGAATTTCGTGACGGGATTACAGCTTCGAAGTCAATTGATTACACATAGAGTCTGCAAGAAAGATTCTGAGAAGTTGAAGTTGTGCTTCGTCGTAACATGGAAAGATGTGATAGGAAATCAACGAAGAGGTTAATGAGCTTCAACCTCAGTTCTTCCCATATATCAGTAAGCACATAAAACTGCTGATCACTTTTTCAGTTTCCTAAGAAGTATGTTATGATTTTCCGAAGATGTGAAATTCTGTTCCATGTACTTTTTGTGGATTTGCCATCATATAATCAGTTGGCCGCCAGATGCCTGGAAGAGGAGACAGAGAAGGGACTACTGATGAAGACGTTGATCCGTCGTCCGGGAACGGCAATACAGAAAGGAACCCAATCTCGTCACGCATGAGTCAAAGAGAAATGGCAAAAAGGTCTCCTAATCAAGAGAAGGAGATTGAAGAGGGAATTTTTGTGCTCCATTTCCAAAGGAATGGTTAGGCTATCACGCGGTGGAAAAATTGCGGGAAACGATCCATCCGCCATAGAGTACATGGCAGCAAAGATGGAAGGAGGACTATTGACAAAAAGGCAGAGGAAGTTTCTACTACACCACTAGGTGACAAGCTCAACCAGGATCCAGGTAATAACTGTGAAACAGTGAAAGCCTTTCAAAGGGGTTGTAAGTCAACAGTTTTCAATATTATCGCATAATTCAGAGATGAGGAATCGTAGCGTATAAATGTTGGGAGATCAGTATATCGGAGAAAATGCTAGAGAAAGGCCTTTAAATACTCAGTGGATTTACTTCTTAGAAAAATTTGAGTAATGCTCCCAAATATATTCCTAATCCGGTGTGCGTACCTATTACTCTTGGGGGGGAATACAGGATTGAACCATATAAGATTGGAGATTATCTTCATTTTTGCAGACAATATGATGTGCACAGAGATCAGTCGGCAGGAACTAATTCTGTGTAGAGGCATTTTGACCATGCAGCAGAATGGTAGGTGCATACACGTTGGCCATGGGACGTAAGGTCAAAAATAATTTTGTTGTTAGATGGCATTGCGGGACCCGGCAGAGAATGGACCTGATCTTAGTATGTCAACACAGGAGCTCTTCGAAATATCAGCTCGGAACAATCATCGTGCAAGGCATTCGCCACACATACGAATGGTAGTTTTTCTATCAAAAATAAATCTGCAGTGGAGGCTAAGGTCTCTTGAAAGAGGCTTAGAATCAGAATCGGATCGGGCGTTGCGGTCTATAGAGACTGCACATGAAGGAGGGCGCGAGGTCTGCAAGAGGCTTAGGAATTTTCAGCATCGGAGGCGGTGAGGTCTACAGACGACGTAGCATAACTCGGAGGATCGAGGCTTGAAAAAGGATAGCATCAGATCGAGGGAGGTGAGGTCTAAAAGAGACTAGCATCATACCTCGGAGGCCTTGCGGTCTTGAAAAAAGGCTAGCATCAGTCTTAGAGGTGTGAGGTCTGAAAAGACTTAGATCGTTGTCTCGGATAGAGCGAGGCTTCGAAAGAGTGGCTAGAATCATGCATCAGAGGCGTGATGGTCTGTAAAGGGACAAGGCATTGGGCCATTCATGACATCGGGGATCAATCAAACGTCTCTTACTTCCCATGGCGTTCCTTCACATCAGTTCGGGATTCGGCGGAATCAACTCGGAGCAAGGAGTAGGTTATGAGAAAGAAGTCCTTGTGTCGATAGCAAGAAGCTTAGCCCGCATCTTAGAAGGAGCTGTTGAGGTTTAGTCAACAATCTTTAGCCCCCCTCACGAAGAGGCATGGCGGTTTTTTCGGTATCAAAAGTGGCGCAGGGACGCGGAGCATCGTAGGCCCATAACCCCACGGTCCCAGGATCATAAACAGATGTTTTCGAACATGAGACAGGTTGGAGCGGAGACGCCCACGGGGTTACTACAGCATCACTTCCGAGCGAGGGCCTCGAGGGTGTGGGAAAAGGGGGGGCGGGGGGGAGGGGCAATTCGGGGGGAGAGAAGGGGGGGGGGTGGGAGGGGGCGGGGGGGGGGGGGAGAAAAAAAAAGGAAGGGGAAGTAGGGGGGGGGGGGGGAGGGGGGAGGGGGGGGGGAGGAGGGGGGGGGGGGGGGCGGAGGGAGGGGGTGGGGGGGGGGGAAAAGAGGGGAGTGGGTGGAGGGGTGAGAGGGGGGGTAGGGGGGAGAGAGGGAGGAAAAAGGGGGGAAAGAAGGAAGGAAAGACAAGGAAAGAGGAGGGGGAGGAAGAAGGGGAAGAGGAGGGGGGAAGAGGGGGGGGGAGGGGAGGAGGAAAGGAGAGAGAGAAAGGGGGGAGGGAGGGGAAGGAAAATGTGTGGGGGGGGTGGGGGGTGTGTTTTGGGGGGGGTGGGGGGAGGGGGAGGGAGAGAGGAGGGGGGGGGGGGGGGGGGGGGAGAGGGGGGGGGGAGGAGGGAGGGGGGGAGGAGGGGGGAGGGGAGGAGCGGGGGGGGGGGGGGGGGGAGGGAGGGGGGAGCTGAGGGAGAGGGTAGAAAGGGGGGGGGAAAGGGGGAGAGGGGGGGGGGGGGGGGGGGGGGGGGGGGATTGAGGTGAGGGGAGGGTGGGGGAGGGGAAGGGGATGAGGGGGGATTGGGGGGCGAAGGAGGGGAGGTGGAGAGAGGGGAGGGGGGAGGGGGGGGGGGGGGAGGAAGGAAGGGGGAAGAGGGCAGAGAGGGGGAGGGGAGGGGAAGAGGAGGGGATTAGGGGAGGAGAGGGGGGAGAGATAAAAGGCGGGGGGGGGGAGGGGGGGGGGGGGGGTGGGGAATCGGGGGGCAGGGGGGGGGGCGGGGGGGGGGGGAGGAGGGGAGTGGATTTTTCCCCTTTTTTTTCTCTCTCTCCCATTTGCTCCGCTGCCTCCCTCTTCTCTTGACCCCCCTCCCCCCCCTCCCCCTCTCCTCCCCTCTTTTCTCATTAGACTTTTGTAGGCGCCTCCCCACGTGTCTACTCCACTCATCCCCTCCGCGGCGGCCGCAGATTTTTTCGCTTCCGGCACAGTATTGTAAGTCTTTTTTGGACAACAGCTTTTCTCTGGTGGGGAGGCTGTGATCATGGTATCCTTTCTGACAGTTCCCTAAAAAACATCTCTAAATGGTGTCAGTGTAGAAGATCATCTCGAGAGCTTTCCAACGACTGTGAGAACACGACAAACGGACATCGGGAGCTCTAGATATGTGTCGGTTAGAAGTTTGGTTAATGGGAAAGTCAACTCTGGTCAACTGGTCAATATTTGGACCAATCGCACTGTGACATGTGGCTTGCCAACACTTGTCGAATTCGCTTGATTTTCCTATCGGGAGACGACAAGTGGACTACAGGATTATTTCTATTCCACATTGTATGGGTCGAAATAATATTATTTTGGTAAGGCCACTTTCGAAATGCCATATATATATATATATATTGATATGTATACATTTATATTAAAATGCTACATAGCCGCCAAATGCATATGACTTGACCACGTTGCAAGGTGGTGAAGTGGTTGTTAGGGGCTAGACCCATGCGTGGACATCCACGTGGCGAACAAGGTGGTAGGGGCTGGTTATGCTCCAACGTGGTCATTGACCACTTCATTGATGCGTGGAAAGGCTTAAATAAAGCCTAAGCTTTTATTCCCCGATCCTTATGGGATTTTAACCCATTTAAAAGTGTATGCCTCTCCAAACATGGGATGTTAACCCATTTAACATGTAATCCGCGCCAAACTTGGGATTTAATCCCATTAAAATATTCAATCGGCTAAAATGGGAATATTTAATCCCATTAAAACGGGTAATCTGCCCACATAGGAATTTAATCCCATTTTATATGTATGGGTGAGGCTAATATTAGCCTAAGGATTATATGGAGTGCATTATTTTTGGGCCCTAATTTTTTATAAATAGGGAACCCATTCTATTGTAAAGACACACAACACGAGCTTATTATTTGTTAAACTTGTTGTGGACACACCGAAGCCACGGAGAAGCTCATTGCTAGAGCACGGAACAGTGGACACCGGTGTAACGGAGACACCGATCCCCGAGCTTATTATTTGTTAAGCTTATTTGTGGGATGTGTCGACAGGTATTGTCTATTGGCCTATTATTTTAGGCAATATTAGATGGAATATTTGTGATTGGGAGTGAAATGTAAACTACCCAATAGGCCCATAGTGCCACACCAATTACTTGCAAAATCCTGGATTGTCGACTGGAGTACTAGCTTCACATTGTTTGCGTCAAGAAGGCCGATCACAGGCCGAACGAGATTGTGCATCAAGAAGGTGGAAGTCGCGTGCTATTTTTTACCCTTGTCATCCGAAGGTTTGGTGTACTGGTAGGCAAGTAAAATTCCATTAGGTTTTCTTGTGAAAGTACTATTGTAACTTACAAGTTTTGACTAGTGGAACGGTTTGATCACGAACCCGGAGACGTAGGCAATTGCCGAATTCCGTAATCAATCTGTGGGTGCAATTGTCATTATTGTCTTGCATTATTTTAAATTGATTACTTAAAAGGAGTAAATTATCAGTAAATAATTAAAGCCTATAAGGATCCGAGATCAAGTCGTAATAATCTGATTATTTTCGGATCACTTCACCCCCGTATTGATGCAAGGGTTGATCACCTTGTCTCGGGTAGGATTCAATGTGAACTCTGGGAGAGCTCACATCCTTCATTTGGGTGAATTTCATGTTCAAATATGAGCTTGATCTACCAAAATAAATTTCTTGTGTGGTCAAGTCCTCTCGTGGCCTATGTTGTTCACATTACATAGGTTCAAAGTTGGCTCAGTTTATCATTTGGATAGCTCACCCAACCAAGGCCACAACCTGCCCATAGATTTCAACTTGGTTCTTCCCCAACACAGCTCAATCTATTATTAAGACAACTCATCTATGACTTGCAGAGCTCGCTCTTCCTCACACAATGGCTCAGCCCTTCCTATTTCAAGTCGACCTCCTCTTGCTCATTTGAGCACAACAAGACCCATGCCAAGCTAGCTCAGCCAAATTAGTTTAAAAAGCTCGGTCCATTTATTATAAATATGAATTAGTAGGAATCTATCATTTCTTGATTAAGAGCTCAGGAGTATCTTTTGATTAATTCAAAGGCCATTTTTACAGCTGAGCCTCCTACAACCTCAATGTAGCTCGATAGGAATTCTAAATATAGCTTGGTTAAGAGCCTCCCTTTACACATGGCTTGGTCTCATAAAGTATAACCATCTCTAGTCCCTATAAAAAGATATCTCAATTTATAAATAAACATAACAGCATGATGAGCAATTCAAGGAGATTGATCTTCATTCCCTCTACGAGCCTAGTCTAACACATAACTAGCTCACCTAAACTTTGAAAAAAGCTATCCAGGCCTCAACTCTGCTTTGCTTCATGATAAAGAACAGCTTGGTGATGGCTCGGTTATCTCTTCTAGGAATAGAGTGTAACTCTCCCAATCTCCTTTGACTCTTCATCACGTTCCTAGTGCTTAGAGGTGCTTTTAGGAAAAATGTTGGATCTTTCGATCCTTTATCAAGTGGGCCCTTTCATTAATTATCACAATAATCTGCTTGTTATCTAATTTCACCGGGGTAATGAAGTTAGATAATAGTGATAATTCCTTAAGCGTGGGAAGCTTGTATGCCCCCCTTTTTAACTATACCATAATTCCAAGGGTTAGTGCCCCCTTAAATCTTATAAATAGATCCTTGGTGAGCAAACTTCACACACTGACACGCGAAAGAGACGATGACGCACATATGATGAGTCCAAGGCCACTCTAGCAGAATTTTATAAGATAAGGGAAATTTGAATACCATAAACTTGATGCAGACAATCCTAGGGGGACGGTGATGGGTAACCAAATACACCCCATCAAAGCCATCTTTCAGTGATCATATCCTTGGTAAGTAGTTTGTGTGGTTTTTAGGTTATCGATAGAATAACCGAGATCCTTGATGAAATATAATTAGGCCACACATGTTCCTTATCCCTGATCAATGAGAGCATTCTTAACTGAAGTGTGACTAACCTAAACTTAAATGAAGAGTGGCAGATCGTCTACATGAAGCAAGAGCTCATCTGGGATCATAGAAGCCATGGGAAATTGAATACAAGAATTATTATATGTGGAAAGATGAGTATAAATGAATATTTTCTTAAATTTCTGTTGGATTCTTTATTCTTGGCCATGCAATGTAGGACTCTACCCTAAAGAGCGAGATAAAGGGATATTCATGTGAAACAACGTAGATGTAGACACCTAAATATGACTTCACAATTTTAATACTAAAATTGCACTATTTATCCTATTTCCCGTCATTTCATAATAATTAGTGATCTCTCACTAATTAGCTAAACATTCCCCTTCATCTTGGTCAATTAACGATACTTCGTTAATTAACTAGTTTCGTACTTCATCCTAGATGCCAATTAACGACACTTCATTAGTTATAATATTCGTTTAATTAATTAATTAACCATTATTAATTAATTAAGCATTTCAATCTTGTATTTAACTAATAAAACTTCTTATTAGTTAAATCACCCCTTTCAAACCTTTCAAATTCTACTAATTTCCCCTCTAAATCATCTCCAAATAGCTTCTATTAGCTTAATTTGGCCTATTAATTAATCCTAGTTGATTAATTAAATACCCTCCAACTCCCATGAGTTGGTAATCTCATCTAATCATACGTATCCCTTCTATTCTAATTACCTACATATCCATTTATCCCACATTCATACTAGGTTGCAAGCTTCTCTAAAAATGGAAAGCTATATAAATAACCTAGTACCTTCCTACCAATCTTACACCTTTATATAATGTCCTTGTAAGACATCTGCATATGATAGGGGCATTTCAATCTTGGAAGGCTTATTAATCAAGCAACCATTTTCATCTTCTACTGGCAAATAGTAGTAATTAAAGAACTAAACATGGAAATTAAGTTATATTGGTGAGATATTTTCCTCTTCCTTGGAGAATTTCCTTTGATCGTGCGTAGATAATGTTCATCTCACTAAAGGAGTACCTACAATTACAAATCATATCCAAACATCAAAGGAATTATTTGCATTCAATGTTTTAATGTTTGGTGTAAAATAGTTAAGCTTTTCCTTTTATCTTTATCATGATGCTTATGTTTGAGTAACTTAGTTAGGATGTTACTTGGTGTTATTTTCCTTTCAATAAATTAGATTAATTCATTCACATACATACATATGGCACGGCTGGTGGGACACCCCATTGATTTTTTAAAAATGGATTAATGTTAAACCCTAATTACAGAGTCACCTATGATAAATAATTGCTAGAGTACATATTTGACACAAGCAATAAGCTAGATAAATATAAAACCCTAAGTGCAAGAGAGGTCAAGAATGACTCAGCTAATTTAAAATTTTCTGAAGGTGATCTGGACTAGGAAAAATGATGAGCAGAAAGGGGAATATTATCACAACCATGCGCAATAAATTATGGAATTGTTAAATAAGGCCAGACCAGGGCGCCTGGACTGGGTCAAGGGCACCTAGGCATCAGAGTCTACTTTTAGACACTTGTGACTGTGCAGGAGCTCGGAACTGAATTTTTATAGTGTCATTGATGTTCATTGTTGGTCACTTGTATGTTGTAATATGATCACTAAATGCACTTGTAATCTACAAAGATATGCCCACCTATAAAACCCTAAAACTACATTATATCCCAAAAAAGAAAGATGCAATATGAGGAGTTGAAACTGACCCCAACGGTCACCCGATTGAGTGAACTTATGACCGAGCATTGCACTACATCTAAGACTCCATGTAGTTCTTTTATCTATGTAAAGGAATTGTACCCTAGGAATCCCTTGTAAAAATGCACTTGATAATGTGTGATATCTAGATGTATCAATGTAAATAGATGTGTGGATGGAAAAATGAACTTCTCCCTCATACGCGTGTATGCAGAAAATACAGTCCCTTGTCCTTGTAATGGATGTCAAACAGATGCCTTAAAGTTTTTTAGGTTCCTTTAGATATAAGCTTAGGTGCTAGATAGTAGTATGATTAGAGCTTGGTCCTTTTATTTTGATCACATAGCTTTGTATTTATATGATTCTGGTGTCCCCATATTTCACCCTGAAATCCAGGACTACCCATTTGAAAAAAAAAAACCGTTCTTTTAAAATAATGGGTCTTTTTTTGTTTTATTGCCAGAAGATGTCTATATTATGTTAGGATATTCCCAATGAATCATATGAGCCAATTTCGACAAATACCCAGATGCCCAAACTCATTTTATCCTTCTACCAAGTTTTGTCTGCGGGAAATTTTTATTTAATTATTTATTGAATAAATAATGCCCCATTTGAAGTAAATTTTTCTCCGATTGAATTCAGTTGAAGTTTTGCATGCCATTATTCACTCATCTCAATAGGGTTTTCACTAGGAATGAATTCAGGACACTATCTGCAATTTCTGGCAATGTTTTTTGCTTTTATTTATTTACTTTGTGTTTTTCTCCGGTTTTCTCTACAGTTATTCTGTGAAATTCCCCTATGTCTGTTCCTTGTCCAATATAGTCTGTTTAATTTTCCTAAAGCATGTGGATATCATCCATCGATGCAGAACCAGAATGAATCAACCTCTAAATGCAAGCTTCTGACCAAAAAAGATGAAGTCATGCACAAAAATCCTCTCCTAGGCAAGTCACATTTTCTAGAATTAATGAGTGTAAGTGCCAATGG
>JAHRHJ020001567.1:0-21320 GCA_019776745.2 Taxus chinensis | reverse complement strand
GAGTTAATCTGTGTTTGATTTTGAGAAAAATTGTGTCTGATTCATTCTTGAATGTCTACAAATATTTTTTCTTGTTCCCATTGCAAATCTTACATCGAAATCTTTATGAATCACACAAGATCTTATTCTTGTGATAGTTTGGTGGCATTTGCAAGTTCATTTATCAGAAGATCTTTTATTTGATAGTGAAATAAAAAAAAAATTAAAATCACTTTAATCCTAACATGATGATAAGATTTATTTTTAGACTTTGAGGGTATCTTAGGCGTGATAAAACAAAGGTTGACAATGTTCAATTAAGTTTTTCAATTTGAGCCTTCATTTTGAATTCTTAAAGTTTGTGTGAAAACGTGCTGATCTGGGCCTCCACTGAAGCACACCTTCTTGTTAAGGGAACATTTTATTTGTTTCTGAAACATTCTGCTGATCAAGCCTTCCATTTTTGTAAAATATCTCAAAGATCTGGTGAATCAAAGTCCACTCTGCTTCACCTCCCACTAAAATTCATTTAAAAACAACCAATCCTACCCATATTACCCCTGGTTTTCCTGTGTGTTTACAAATGCATAATTTCTATTACCAAAACATGTAGAAGCAATCAAGTTTTCATTGTCTCTAGTAGCCTGAACCTTGCTTAGAAATTATCTCCATTATCTAGGGTGATAACTTGTGAGAGTTAGATTTTTTTTGTATTGATCATGTTTTCTTCAAGGTATTCTTAATAAATTTGCAAAGAAGGACATCTCCATCTCCTCCACAAACATCAGGCTACAAAAGGGTCCTCTCACCCCAGTTGAAAGGCACAACCATAAAGTATTGAGGATAAATCAAATGTTCTTAAGGGTGCTACCCATTTCTCCACATCTGAGTGACAAAGAGCAAGTTACATTTCTTCCCTAGCTACAAAATGACACATAATATGATCTGCTTGTTTCTAAGCTTCCTATAAAATCTATGATGCTACTCTTCTTCTAAGGGAGAATCAATTTGGGTACCAACACTGTTCTAGCGCCATTACCGGGGACATTATGATTGCAGTTCATATTCAGACCCTGGTAAACATTTCTTATATGCTTTAAGTGATAGTACATTATTTCAACATCATCCTATGTTTAGGCCTGTAAGAAGTGTTCAAAGTTGCAAGTTCCGTGTGCAATATTTCCAGTTTCTACAGTTATTACACTAAGTTTCATTGATAAATCCAGGTAAAGGAAGGTCAGATCTTTCCATTTCTAGTTTCTAGTGTTGGCAGACATCTAACAAATCATATTTGTAGTGCATTTGCACAACAAAGGTGGAATTCCTTAGTGGTGACTCCGTGTTGATCTGATTTTTTGATAAATACCAGTGTCTTAGCCTCTGTCAATCTAGATTTGTTACTAATGTTTGCAAAGATGGAAGGAAGAATATCTTTCTTCGCTAAGGATCCTACTAGGACATTATTTCTAGAGCTAGGAAAAACAAACTCAGAAGGAAGAAGAGCCTGGAGAGTTGTTGGAGATCAACAGTCAAGGAAAGAGATCTCCATTGATGAAAGTTATCAGCCTATCATTGAAGATTTCCATTCAAGTGCTTCTGAATCAGGTAGTCTTTTTGTGGAATTGAATTCTCCATCTGGAGAGGGGCCTTCATTTGAATTTGAAAAGTTTGCTTCTCATTCTACCCCTGTGTTTTCCAAAGTTGATAGGGTTTTCCAAGAAACAAAGCCTTTAAGGGATATCCATTTTGAAATTTATACTCCTGTGTTTCAAAGACCCCTTGTCCCTTATCAGTTTGATTATCCTCCAAGGTCACCTCCTCAAAACAACATGGCCCATCCCCCACCTAGACCTCCATTTTTTGTAAATACTTTTGGTCCTATAAATTTTAGAGGGATGGTTGGTTATCCAAATGCAGTTCCCCAAGATGTAAGAAATAGACTACCAAAGTTCCAAGGAAATAATGCTATAACTAATGATCAACACTTAAAGCTTTTTATCAACATGATGGAAGACTTTGAGATTGAATTTGAAGATGTATATATCAAATTGTTTATACATACTTTGGAAGAAGATGCAAGGGACTGGTATAAAGATTTGCTAGATAATTCCATTGATTCTTGGACAGAAATGAATAATGCATTTAGATTGTAGTATGGTGACAAAATGGACCCTAGGTTTCTTTTGTCAGAATTTGAGAATATTAAAAAGAATCCTAATGAATCAGTTTGCATGAATTCAACACTAGATTTAATAAGACATTGAGGAGATTTCCTGTAAGTTTAAGGCCATGTGATGAATCTTGTCTTATAAAGTATTCAGATGCATTTGATAAGAAAGTTGCTTACTATTTGAGGGACAAAAACCCTACCAATTTGAGGCAGGCCTTTACCATGGCTTTGCAAATTGAGAATAACATTAAAGCAATTGGAAAACCTCCTAAGAGGGAAGGTGTGAAACTAGTTAACCCAGAAAAACCTCAAGCAAGTAAGGCTGCTGATTTGGAGGAAGTTGTGAAAACTTTGGTAGGGGCTGTCAAAGAAATCTCATACAAATTATCCCGGGTAGAGAAAGGAATTGGGAAGAGTTCACAAGGCCAACATAAGCAACAAGGCCAAGACAGATTTTCCAATCATCCTAGAAATGAGCAGAGATCTGATGATAGAGGCAAGGGACCCATGGGATCTACAAATAGACATCCCCAAGCTAGGGAAAATAGAATGGTGCCTGATCCTTTGGCTTCCAGAGTTGTTGTTATTGAAGAAACAAATGTAATTGATTGGCGTGACAGATGTTTCATGCCCCATGCTCCATGTGAAGTAGATCAACAAGTAGAAGAGGAAGCTGATGATGATAACACTGATGATGATGCATACATGATGGAGTGCTCTATAAGCTCACAGCAAGGAGAAACTTCAACTGAGGTAATAAGTGCTAGAACTGCTCTAATTTTTGGGATTGCATTCACCAGGTACCTCTTCTTCCTCCCTCTCATACTTTAGAAATAGATATTGTACAAACTTTTGAATTTCCCAATAATGAACTTTGAATATTTAAGAGCTTTAATGATAAAGAAGTATGATGGAGGAATCCCATCTGAGGAGGATAGGCAGTTATTGATGAACGTTGTTGTTTCTCAAGAAAAGGATTATAATACTAGGAGTAGAGTTGTCAAAGGAGCAGGGCCTCAAGCCAAACCTAAAACTCCATTGCTTACTAGTATTCCTAAAGAGGTTCCTAAGAAATATACACCTTCCAAAGGCCTTGTTGTCCCAAACAAGATTCATACTTCTCCTCATGCCCAAACTGTCAAAAATCTTGTGCCATCTGATGAGTTTTTCAATCTCCCTTCCAATACTACCTTGCCAAAGTGTGTTCCATATGACATTGCCCAAGTTTTGAGTCAAATCAAAGTTAGTGTTCCAATTGTTGAGTTGTTTAGGATTCCTGAGCACAAGAAGAGGGCATTTGAGTATTTGGGATTGAAAGAAGAGAAGAGTACTCCAGGCAGAAATGTAAACATTGTGGAGACTCCTCAAATCATTGAAGAGCTAGAAACACCACCAGCATTGGAAGAACTAGGTGAACCACCTGAGGTTTATTTGGGAACATCCTTGGTAGAGTCTCAGCTAAATGTAGATCCATTCTTCACCACTCTGATCATTAAGGACATATTGCTACACAACTGTATGTTTGATTCGGGAGCATCATGCAATGTTATGCCTCTGGAAGTCATGAATGAACTAGATATCAAAGTAACAAAAGCATGCGGGAAGTGTACTATCATGGATTCTAGAGAGGTGCCAATGGTGGGATGTGTGAAAGGTTTGGTGGTATAACTTGCAGCTTATCCAGTAGGAACTTGAAACTTGATGTTGTTATTGTTGATTGCCCAGCCAAGTGGGGTATGTTGTTGTCTAGAAAATGGGTTGCAAGTGTTGGTGGGAGTGTTCAAATGGATATGTCCTATGCCACCATCCCAATTGAGGGCAACCTTGTCAAGTTGTATGGAGAAAAGAAGATGTTGCACCTCATTGAAGATCCCAACAATGCATCTTATGAAGTGTTGTACACAAGTGTTGATGCTGATAACTTTATTGGATTTGATGATGGGAAAGAGAACAAAATGGATCAATGTAAGAGTCTTGAACAAGTAGGCTCTCCATGGAATTTTTTGTTTGATGGAGCTTGCTCCAAATTTGGAAATGGTGCTGGTGTAGTTCTGATTTCTCCAAGCTTGGAAGAGTTTGTTTTTTCTTTCAAACTTAACTTTGAGTGTACTAACAACATTTTTGAGTATGAAGCATTGTTGTTAGGTTTGATAATTTCTTGGAAATACTATGTTAAAGACATCATTGTTAAGGGAGATTCAGAACTAATTGTTAAACAAATCAGAAAATTATATGCTACTAAAAATCAAAGAATGAAATAGTACAAGCATGCAGTCTGGGACTTGATTGAGATGTTTGATTCATTTAACATTGTGCATCATGATAGGAAGTTCAATGTTATGGCAGAAAAGCTTGCAGTATTGGGATCTCGGTTTGATAATTGTGTAATGTCCCCATATTGTGAATATGATGTTGAAGTGTTAACAAGGCCATCTGTCCCTGACAACATTAAACATTGGCAAATTTTTGATGATGATGCTCAGGTCAAAATATTTCTACAGAACAAAGGGGAGTTTGTTGATCAATGTATTGATTGGGAGCCAATGGTGTGTGTAGCAGAGGGTAAAGAAACTTTGTTTGGCAAAGACATCATCCAACTGAAAACTAATACCATTCCTAGAGGACTGGTTGCTCTTGAATCAAACTTTGATAATGTTGATTGCATTATTAACAGGCATATAGCAGCCTCAAGGGATGTTGAGGAGCATGACCTTGGTATAAAGGAGAAACCAAGGAAGATCTGGTTGGGAAGCAATCTGAATAAGGAGGAAAAATAGTCCTATGTCCAATTGTTGAAGAAATATCATGACTACTTGGCTTGGTCTTATTCTGAGTTGAAGGCATACAGAGAGGATCTATTTCAACATGAAATTCCTTTGGAATCTAATGCAAATCCATTCAGGAAGAAACAGAGGCCGATCAATCCACTCCTATCTCTTAAAATGCAAGAAGAACTGAAGAAACTAAGGGATGGAGGGATCATTCAGCCAACAAGGTATTCTTCTTGGGTTGCAAACTTAGTGCTAGTTAGAAAAAAAATGGTGATATCAGGATGTGCATGGATTTTAGAAATCTAAACAGAGCATCAATGAAGGATAATTATCCTTTACCAAACATGGAAAACATGCTACAATTAGTGACTGGTTCTGAGCTGCTTTCTACCTTGGATGGTTTCTCTGGCTATAATCAAGTTGTTGTGAAGGAATCAGAAAGAATTAAGACACCTTTACCACTCCTTGGGGAACTTATGTCTATGTTAGAATGCCCTTTGGTTTGATGAATGCTGGAGAAACCTTTCAAAGAGCAATGGATGTTGCTTTTGCTAGTTACATTAATGATTTTATTGTTGTTTACCAAGATGATGTGACTGTGTTTTCCAGAAAGAGAAGTGATCACTTGCAGCACTTGGAAAAAATTGATAAGATGCAGAAAGTATGGCATTTCACTCAATCCAAAGAAGTGCCATTTCGGAGTGCAAGAGGCCAAGTTGCTCGGTCACATTGTATCAAAGGATGGTGTCATGATTGATCTTGAAAGGGTAGAGGCCATCAACAAGGTCCCAATCCCAAGAACCAAGAAGGGAATTCATTCCTTCTTTAAGAAATTAAACATTATTGGAAGATTCATATCAAACTTTGCTCAGTTGACCATTCCAATTACTAATATGCTATAGAAGGACCAAGTTATCAAATGGGAAGAGGATGCCATTCAGGATTTCAATGGGATCAAAGAAGCATTAAAGCATGCCCCTGTTTTAGCAGCTCCAAATTATAAGAAGCCTTTTCAAATGTTTTCTTTTACTTCAGAGAACACTATTGCATCTGTCTTGTTGCAGAAGGATGATGAAGGGGCTGAGAGGCCAATTTCCTTTTTCAGTAAGACATTGTAAGGGGTTGAGTTGAAGTACACCATTATGGAGAAGCAAGCATTTACCTTGGTAAAAGAAACAAAGGTTTTTAGACCTTACATTTTTTGCTCTAAAGTTGTTGCTTATGTTCCCCACACCATGGTGAAAGATGTCTTATCAGAGATGGAGGTCTGAAGCAAAAGATGGAGATGGGTGAAAAAGTTGCATGAGTATGACATGGATATCCAAACCATGAAATTGGTAAGAGGTTTGGGCTTAGCTAAGATTATGGATGAGAGGAACTTGTAAACTATTGAGGTAAATGAAGTAGAAGAAGGAAGGGTGGATGTCCTTGAAAAGTTGGTGAGTTCTGAATGGTAAAAAGATATAATTTTTTATCTCAAACATCTATACTGCCTTGAGTATTTGAGTAAAAATCAGAAAAGAGCTCTTAAGTTGGCTTCCCAAAAATATGTCATTACTTATTTTGGGTTAGCTTGGAAGAACCCTGAGGGAGTTCTCTTAAGGTGCATTACTAAGGATGAAGCCCCCAAGATAATTACTGATCTCCATGGAGGAGTTTGTGGGGGAATTTTGTTGGAAGATTCACAACACACAAAATCTTGAGGGCTGGTTATTGGTGGCTAACTCATTTCAAGGATACAACTTTGTTGGTTAGAAGATGTGAGAGTTTCCAGCATTTTTTTGGAATACTGAAAGATTTAGGCTCCCTTCCTTTGCAGCCTTTATCAATTGAAGCCCATTCAAGAAATGGGTAATGGATTTCATTGGTGAGATTTTAGACCCTTCAAGTGTTGGCCATAAGTGGATTCTTATAGCCACTAATTACTTCACTAAATGGGTGGAGGCAATCCCTACCAAGAGAGCAACACACCAAATTGTCATGGACTTCATGTTGAACCATATCATCTATAGGTTTGGAGTGCCAGTTAAAATTGTTGCTGACAATGCCATGAGATTCAGAGCTAAACCTTTGGTGGAAATGTGCAAAGAGTATGAGATCAATTTGACATATTCCTCCAACTATAACCCCCAAAGCACTGGACAAGCAGAGTCCAGTAATAAAAATTATTAAAGATCATTAGGAGAACCTTGGATCTGAATAAAAGGAAATGGGGTAATTAGTTGAAGTTTGTTGTTTGTGTTGATCGAATTACTATTAAAACAGCTACTGGGAAAATTCCATTTGAATTGGTGTATGGAACTCAAGCTCTACTTCCCCTGCATATGCAATTATCCTCATATCAGTTCATTCAACAACTAGAAGATCAAGAAGTTAGTCCATATGATGCTTGCATTAACTAGATTGTTGAACTTGATGAAGAAAGGAGGGCATCTCACCAAAGGCATGTGAAGTTTAGAGAAAAATTGAAGAAGTTATTTAACAAGAAGGTCACTCCAAGAGCTTTCAGCATTGGGGATCTTGTGCTATTATGGGATAGCAGGCATGAAGATAAGGGAAAGCATGGTAAATTTGATGCATTATGGATGGGCCCTTACTCCATTGACATTCAAATTGGTGAACATACCTTCTTCTTGAAAGACTTGGATGGGGAATTGCTCGAATTTCCTATTAATGGTAGGCATTTGAAACATTTCCTTGATTGATTCCCCAAAATCAAGGTGAGCATCATTTGTATAGTGTATAGTTCATTGGTTGCTTTCTGTCTTTTGTGTTTTTGCTCATTATGGTCCTTGGTGACCTAGTTTTACTAGTTTCTCGGTTTGTTTTTAGGAGATGGTTTTGGTTTTCTTCTCTGCAAGCTGAATCCTTTTCCCAATGGATTTTTTTGGCACTTGGTCTGTTAATTAGTTCTTGTGGCACTCAAAGGGAGTGCCCATCCCTGAGTTGGAGCTGATGTTGGTGCTAAAATCAGTTTCACCCCTTTTGCCATTAAAATCCCTCAGTTTGCGGCCTCTGTCACATTTTTTATCTCCCCGTGTTGGTGCTTGAAGACTCTGTCCTCCATTTGGTTGCCATGATTAGTCCCTTCCTTGGTCAAAGATCACTTAAAAATCTAGAATTTGTTTTTTGTTTCTTTGTCCATCTGAAGGTGTTTGTTAATTGGGCGTAAAACTTGGGTTGTTCCTTTCCTTCCATTTTTTTCCCAAATACCTGAGGAAATGTGATTGAATGTAGCTCAGAGGATCATGTTTGAAACTTACAACATTTCCAAATTCTCTGTCCTTGAAGAAAATTTCATCTCCAGGATCAAACGGTGGTTTCTCTACATTTTTAGTGTTTGACGGGTGTGTTTTTCCCATCAAATTTACATCTCTGCATCAGTAGAAACGTGGCCCTTTTTGGTTGGATACGGCTTGGCGGGGCACTTTAAAAACTCTATGGATCGTTTCAACCCAAAACTTGTCCATGTGGAGGAATGACGCTTGTTTGAAGACTCACCTTTTGGTTTTGCCTTGGAGTTGCGCCAGGGGGACACGTGGAGGATTCCACTGCTTTTCCTGAACTTAGACAATTTTTTCATGCATCCGACATAATTGTGGCAGGCCGTGGACACGTGGTTGGTTGGCACTCATTTGAGGAACTGCCTCAGGGTCCCACCTTAAGAAATCCAACAGAGGTACAGGTGGAGACTTCCACTGGCTCTACTCTACACTTAAACTTTTTAAAGAAATTTTATAACTCCTAGGACACGTGGTGAGCCCACACTCATTCAGAGTCTTTGCTCTTGGGGACCATCTTGAATTTGCTCCATAAAGACAAGTGGAGGTGTCTGTCAGGCCTTCCTTTACTTAGACTTTTCAAGAAACTTCCTAAAGGGGCCTAAGACATGTGGAGGAACCACGCATGTTTGGGGACCAACCCTTGAGTTTTATTTTGAAGAAGCGCTAGGAGGACACTTGGAGGCTCCCGCTCACTCTGCTTTTTACTCAAAAATTTCAACGACCGAAGAAGACTTTCTTGGACCTTAGACACATGGATCCTTCTGCTGATTTTAATAACTTTTTAACAGACTCTGTCGGACTGAGACATGTGTTGAGCCCGCACTTGTTTGGGGTCTCTACTTTTCAGGACCATCTCAAAATGCGCCATTGAGACGTGTGGCAGTTTGAAAAGTCAAAAGGTGGGGAGGTGGGCCATTGGAGGCAACTTGGATTTTTTGCCCCTTATTGTCAAAAAGATTAAAGTCATCAAAATGACCCACAAGCCTGACAGAGAATATTCAAAATTTGCTTTAGTCAATGGTGGAGGTGCAGACTTTCGGGGGAAATTTGGAAAATTTTCCTTTTGTGAAAAAGGGGGTTAAAGTGTAAGAAGGAGGTGTGGTTCCACTGGGACCCACATCAAAAACTAAAGGCGGAAGGGCGGAGTTGTGGGGAAAATTTGGAAAATTTTCTTTTTTCTAAAAATGAGGTAAAATAGCAGAATTGAGCCATGGTTCCTCTGGGACCCACATTGGGACACATGTCAAGCCTGTTTTTTAAAGGCAGAGGGGAAAAACAAATTGAGATATTTTGCATTTTTTCCCAAAAGGTGTAAAAGGTAAAAAAGAACCCCCAGGCCCATCTTAACTTGGATCTCCCACATGGACGGTCCAAATTTAAAAGGGAAATCAACGAAAACTGTGCATCTGTATCTAATTTTCTGCCATTTTTGCTCCAAATCTCTCAGGGATGTAATCTTTTATGGTTTTTTTAATCATTTCTTGGTGTCTCCTACACACCAAATGTAGAGGAAAATGAATTTGATATCCTGATTTGGTGGGGAAGATCTAAAAATGTCTTTTACCATTAAGATGTGATTTGACTATCGGATTCGATCTGATTTTCTAATCTTTCTTTCCTTGGCACACAAGAGACTATTTGATATCTTGATTTGCTGGGGAAGATCTAAAAACATATTTTACCATTAAGAAGTGATCTGAATACCAGATTCGATCTAATTTTCCAATCTTTCTTTCCTTAGCATGCAAGAAACTAGATTCGACATATTAGAGGAGGAAGTAGTTGGTGCATGAAGTGAAGAGTGAATTACTAGGTGAAGAATTGAATGCTGGAAATATTTGAAGATATTTTCCCTCTGAGCACCTGACAAATATTTGTAAATCTGATTCTGGGAATCATGATCAAAATCGTAACAAGCAATGGTGCTTTGTATGTTTTTGGTTTTGGGTAGAAAACTCTGTCATAGATTAAATGTTATAAATTACATAAATTTGTCATGTAAATGGTTGGAGTGTTAGAGGTCAGGAGTTAATTCCTAAGAGAAAAGTTTGACAGAGCCCATCTTTCTGAGAAATCATCTGAGGAACCTATTTATTTCTTTTGTGTTAAATTTGATCATGTCAAGGTGGTTGCAAGTGTACAGCCATTGACAAGCTTTGAGATTGTTCTAGAAAATTTCCCCTGCTGATGCATTTAATCAAATTTGAGTTAATCTATGTTTGATTTTGAGAAAAATTGTGTCTGCTTCATTTCTGAATGTCTACAAATAGTTTTTCTTGTTCCCATTACAATCTTACATTGAAATCTTTGTGAATCACACAAGATCTTATCCTTGTGATAGTTTGGTGGCATTTGCAATTTCATTTATCAGAAGAGATTTCATTTGATAGTGAAATAAACAAATTTAAAATCACTTTACTCCTAGCATGATGATAAGATTGTTTGTTAGCCTTTGAGGGTATCTTAGGCATGATAAAACAAAGGTTGAGAATGTTCAATTAAGTGTTTCAATTTGAGCCTTTATTTTGGATTCTTAAAGTTTGTGTGAAAACTTGATGATTTGGGCCTCCACTGAAGCACACCTTCTGGTTAAAGGAACATTTTAGCTGTTGCTGAAGCATTTTGTTGATCAATCCTTCCATTTTTTGTAAAATCTCTCAAAGATCTGGCAAATCAAAGTCCACTCTTCTTCACCTCCCACCAAAATTCATTTAAAAACAATCAATCCTACCCATACTACCCCTTTTTTTCCTGTGTGTGTACAAATGCATAATTTCTATTACCAAAACATGCAGAAGCAATCAGGTTTTCATTGTCTTTAGTAGCCTAAACCTTGCTTAGAAAATATCTCCATTATCTAGGGTGACAACTCGTGAGAGTTAGATTTTTGTTGTATTGATCATGTTTTCTTCAAGGTCTTCTTAATAACTTTGCAAAGAAGGACATCTCCATCTCCTCCACAAACAACAGGCTACAAAAGGGTCCTCTCACCTTGGTTGAAAGGAACAACCATAAAGTAGTGAGGATAGATCAAATCCTCTTAAGGGTGCTACCCATTTCTCCACATCTGAGTGACAAAGAGTAAGCTACATTTCTTCCTCGGCTACAGAACGACACACAATATGAGTCTCTAAGCTTTTTTCTAAGCTTCTAAGGGAGAATCAATTTGGGTAATTTTTTATCTCCGAGGGTTAGGGACATCAACCTTGAAAAAAAGAACCCAACCCCCATGTGACCTTTGGAACCCCATGTGACTATTAGGATTTCCAGTTCAGCCCTCAGGTGCAATTTGGATCTCAAATCGCTTGCCATCGGATCTTTGCCACGTGTCAGCTCTAGGACAGCCATGGAATTTGATGTCCCTCACATCCCTCACATTTCAATGACATCAAACCTTGAAAAATATGCCCTGCCCTCTAAGGGATACTTTTTCTAACCCATGTGACCAGCTTCTAGCCCCTCAGTGTTGATTTTCTAGCTCTCACTCTCTGCCATCAGATCCCTGCCACATGTCACCTTCTTGCTCACTGTGGAAATTGATGTCCTTGAAATCCCTTTGAGGTAAGGGATTTCATGGACATAAAAATACACCCAACCCCTTCTATGCATTTTTAAAAAAAATTAAATCTGGCACTTATCCGTTATTTCCCCCCATTTCTTTTTCACAGCTTTATACCTTGCCATGGCTTTGTTCATGATTTTCCAGACACCCAATCCACCATTGTTGCTCCAAACCAGCTCTGCCATGGTGAAAAAAATGACTAAAATACATGAAAATACATAGGTATTAGGGGAAGGATTGATCAAAAGTGTTGAAGAAGTGAAGAATGGGGAGAAAATGAAGAGTTTTTTCCAAATAACCATGAAGTCACACAATAAACAAATCTTCATATCTTGTAAGATATAGTTTGGATTGAGGTTCCGTATTTTGCAGACTTCCACATTTTTTAAGGTGATCAAGATGTAACAAACGAGAGGTCAAATGGTGCCCTAAATTGTTATTTCCAACAAAATCCCCATTTCATGCATTGATTCACATTTGTCGAATTTCTCATCAATCCGGTAATGGAAAAAATCTAAAAACTTGCACACAAACTCCAAATGAAAAACCTATTGTAATGGAGTTGTTTTCCTCATGAACGGAGACAAAAACTAGACTTGAAAATATAGAGCTCTAGTAATGGCCACCATGGCAGCTCCGTGTTCGAAGTCACTACAATGTGAAAATTTAAAATTTTATTTCCAGACATTCTAGTGGGAAAATTTATGTGAAATTCGGAGGATGTGATTGTGATGATGAGATGAGTCCAAAAAAATATGTTCTGTCACAAACCCAGCACTGGAAATTGATTTTCTAGAAATAGTATTTCTTCCTATATAAACTTGCTAAGTTTGGAAATCCATCATCAAAAGGGGCTATGGAAAAGGCAGTGTGCACTAAAGATTACCAGGAAGCCAGGATGATTGTCCGAAGCAGAAAACATTGAAAATGATCACTTACTAAAAATAGTAAGTTCCTTATATGGGTGCTTACTAAAAATAGTAATTCAACCCAAGAAGTGGTCAAGGCAAAGGTAATGTACACAAGATTGAATGAGGAAGTTCATCACATCACGAAGATCAAGAAGAGGCAAAAATCACCTCTCCCTAACAATAGTAAGCCTTCCATTGGGACACTTACTATTAATAATAAGTTACACTTAATGGGAAGTTTTGGCACAATGGGACATAGAGGGATGATCGTTCAGGCCAACATCATCATTTGGGGTCATCCATGGGAATTTTTCTCATAAGGAATCTGAGACTCATCTCAGGGAATTCAATAGTGTCTCTTGAAACTCATTAGATGGTTTGGGTCACAAGTATATCATACACAGGGTTAGAGTTATGGTCATCAGCATAACAGTTCATTCATCTTGGAAAGAATTTGTGAGCTACTTTGAAGTAATTTCATAGGGTACAAGGAGTTTAGAGATGTAGAGTTCACTATAGTGAAACACCTCATTGGGTCATCTAGAAGAAGATATGGACTTCATCGAAGGCAGATTATTCATCATTAGTGTTTCTTCCCCCTTCTTCTTCCTTATTTGTCTCCTCCCTTCTCCCCCCTACTTTCTCTCTCCTCCATGTTCTAATTCTTCATTGGATGGGTGAACTTTTTATATGTCCTCTAATGAAATTAAAAAAACAAATTTATGCTTCTAATGTAAAAGTCACCTTTATGTTATAAAAAAAGACTTAATATTCTCCTAGGAAGTTGAAAATTTTTAAGTTGCATGAGGACATATGAAAATCCATTGGGGGGTAGATGATGAGTCATCTCTCATTCTATAAATTGTAAAGCCATTCTCTTTTCAAAATGTTGGCAATTGATCTTGTAAACTCAAGACTGAATTATACTTAGAGAAAGCAAAGAAGATATCCATTTTCTTGTACTTTCCTCCACTCTCCAATTTCTTCGATTCCCACAATATGTACAACTTTTGTTTAATCAATCAATACAAGAAGAAGGAGTTTCTATCTTTCTTTGACTAATGGGTTTCTTGATACTTTGTGATCAATAATTTCTATTTGGTCTTATTGTTATTTGCAAAGTTGTTTCTTCTCATGAATGCATGTGATGAAATTTCTAACTAGTGTGTGTAGGAATATGATTTTCTACCTGCAACATTAGTTCTCCTACCTCTGTTCTCACTCCCCTTTCACACATTCAGACAAATCCTTCCATAGCAAGGTATTGCTAGATTTTCCATAAGGTTAGTGGAATGCCCCTATTGGATCCCCGACCATAAGACTACCCAAATAAAACTCACTTTCACTCATGCATGTATATACAACAGTTGCACCGGTTAAGTACAGGGACTTAGACTCCCAGAGCATTGGCAAGAATCCCACCAATTTTTCCACGACACTTTTTCTCACAAACTTACGTATAACGAATGTCCTTATTCATAGTTCTCGTCCATTTAGATATCTTGTGAATATTTCATTTTTAGGCTTACTTGCTTACAGGGTTTTGTGTTGTCTCTGTCAGTTCGGTATGTTACTTTCGATAGTCTATATATGTCTTGAGGTATGAGGAAATTTTTTTGTCATTTACTTTGTTTCTTAATTTTGTTGAGTAGATTTTATATAAACTTGTAAAAACAAAACAACAAAAATCATTGTTATTAATAATAAATAAAGAAAATTAAAAATAAATTAAAAAATAATACCGTGAGTTCTAATAGCATGGGAAATCCTTTTGGAAAATAATCTTATTGTTTGGCTTTTGTTCTTGATCTTAGTTTTACAATCGATATATATGTAGCTTTTTGATAAATCATGCTTTGCGACATTAGTTTATATATATATATATATATTTAGAGCTTAAATTACCCCTGTATATCGATCTTAGTTTTCAAAATATACAAGTCTATATTTATTTATGTAAATCAAAAGCAAAAATATTAACTCCCTACCTTGGATCCTAGCTACGCATCCCCGTTGCTCCTGGACACTTGTCTAAGCTACTCAGTTGTATCCTCTCTCCCTCTGATCCCCACCTTCCCACCTAGGCTACGCCTATCCAAATAACTAAACTTCCCCTTGGTCAAGCTCGTGAACCGCTCAGCTCTCTTCAAATTCTTGGTCGATTCTTCTCGCAAAGATCTCACCAATCCCTAACTCTCCACACTCCCAGCTCCCCATTTAACTCTCCCCTAATCCCACTCCTTGCCATACCGACTTACGTCCCATCCTAACTCAGATAATCCCATCCGATTCCTTGACTAATCCACACAAATCCCCCAATGATAAAATCCCCCAGCTCTCTGTCAACCAAATTCAAGTTTCCCACAGACCCTTCCATCCCTCCACATCAAATCCTAGAGCTTCATGAACAACCTCTCCTCCCCATCACTTCCATCAACACATCGACCCATGTCAACCCCTCATAAGGATCCCTCATCCCACAACCACTCGTCTCTCAAGCCACTCGGCCAACTCCAACCCCAAATCCTCTTGGAAAGTTACATTGGAGTTTTTGACATCACATTTGGAGGGGAGTTCATACCAGCCAAGCTCTTCAAATCTCCCTACAACAAGTTCCACTCAATCAAGCTCTTTATAATTATGGTCAAAATAGAAGCATTCACATTTTGCATTAATCTATTTACCTTAATGGTGATTTCTATTATTCACAGCAAGTTGATACCTGACGTACACCTCTAGAGACCCCAAGAAAAGCTCCGTCTCTCCTATTGAACATCAAACTCGATCTCCCCTATATTTATTCATCTCTTTATGGCTACAAATTTGTGACAGCAAGTTGATTATAAAACTCCCTTATCGAACTCATCTCTGATTCAACACAATAATGTCGACTCAACTTTAGGGACATTGCAAACAATCTTGATATAGTTGCATTGACTCAATTTGTGATTATCCCATGACTTGTGACATATCGACAAGGTGAACACATTGCAAGCCAAATCACGATCCAATGAACCCAACTCTGACACAAACCATATTTTTCTTCTGTATTGATTACGGGGTCAGTATTTTTACCGATGCAGATGGTCAATTATTTTTATATTTATGTGCTTCCCAATAATTCCACTCTTCGCCAGTGGTAAGGACATTGATCTGGGAAGTCATATTATTTTTATATATTTACAAGATTGCATATAATTTTCTTTCCTTTGATATAATCATTTGATATGCATATACGTATCCATCAATACGTTACACTGCCAAACCCTATCCTCATAGCTCTATTTGCAGTAGCTTTGGGCTAAAGTGATATGAATCCTACAAGGATTTATTTTCTTCTGGTCTTATATGCTAGACTTGGTTGTGTAGGAGTGGTGAGAGATGTTTTATTTGATAATTTATTCTCTATGAATCACATCACTAACAGTAACCCCCAGACTACTGAGTCACCATTCGTACTTCTTATGTCCCGAACGCTCAATGAGTCACCAAAATCCACCATCCACCCATCAATGGTGACATAGGTATACCTCCTTCCTTGATCAGTCTATCTTACTGTCTCTATATGCAATATATAATATACCATCTACCACAATTAATTACAATAGAGCACTTAATCAATACGTATATAATGTTTTCCTCCATTCCAAATGAATAATGATATAATGTTTTGGTTGCTAATTAAGTTGCTCCTAGTATTATTATTTTGTTTCTTTTGGTCACTAGGAATTATTTCCACTTCAGAGTTCACTCTACCACATATAATATCTACCTACATTCACTTTTCTAAGACATATCTCCTTTCACTTTACCATATATAATATCTACCTCTAGCACTTGGGTCCATATCAAAAACCCATTCTGTTTCTCCGCTTATTATGTCCATCTCACTAGTCCCACTCACATTTCTAATTTTAAATCAGATCACATTTTTCTTCTTTAAAGTCCACATTCCCATCCTTAAAGTCTACTCTCCCCACGCACTTTTCGTCTTGTCCTCTTAAAGTCCACAATCTCGTGCTTAAAGTCGACTCTCCTCACTTACTTTTTGTCTTGTCCTCTTAAAGTCTACATTCCCGTCCTTAAAGTCTACTCTCCCCACCAAATTTTTGTCTTGACCTCTTAAAGTCCACATTTGATTATTTTACATTTTATTTTGTTTATAGTTATTCTTATTTATAATTAACTTGAATAAATATATAAAACGCACACATTAATATTTTTCTGGTTTATATGTTATCCTATTAAAACTTAATTCATTTAATAATTTCGTATCACCTCATCTTTAATAAGTTGTGTCATATTTTTTCATAATTTTATTTCATAGTCTAATCGATTAGTTTTCATATTTATTTTTTATTCTAATTGCATATGAGCATTGAACTACTATTTTTATTACTTAATAAGATTAATTTTTCGTACGTAGGACCTTCTTTCAAGCATAAAAATTAGAACTTTTTTCATATTTCTCATATCCTTTTAACCCATGTCAATTAATTTTTTTTTTTTATTTTGTAGGTGAACTCTACAAACTTATGACTACTGAATCACACCGTCAAAGATCAATTGTTGATACCTAACACATCGCAAATCCCTTTCACCAACCCCTTTCATAATCATGTATGGTGGAATTTTAGGTACCCAAATGTTCCTGGTCATTGATTATCACTTTCACACACATCATTATCACGTGCAGTCAAATAAAATGGAGAAAGAGTTGTCCAAGTATTCCTCGTTTTTCCCTATTTGGTCATTTCTACACTGTACTGTCCCTTTCTCAAGTGATTGTCTACAACGAACTTCACATTTTAGATTTGGTCTAAAAAGAACCCCGTGCATCTTGATTTCTCACATAGTTTAAATAGGGATTTAATCTTATGCATCTCACATTACCACACACATCCTACACTCATGAATAAAATCACACAATCAAAACATCTCCTTACCTGGTTCACTATTTGGGATTTCATCACCCAACATGAAGCTGCTTGAGACTCTCCCTAGCCAAAACTACCTGAAACCAACCTTAGACTATCATTCCTTAGGTGGCTTCATTATCCACTTTTCTCTTCTTTTCACATCTTCTAATTAATCATGTTGATAAGAAGCTTGTTGCTTGATTTGTTTGTTAAAAAATCATATAAATAAATGTTCGTCTATTTCACACCTATTGTCACTATTTTTCAGATCGAAACAACACAACAATCCACTCACTCCAATGAAATCCCTTCCTCTAATGTTCTCTCCCAACAAGATTCCACACTTGAGACCAAACCTTCTAATGAGGGTTTTCAATCCACTCCATTAATAATCTCAATCTAGGGTTGGTGTTTGATGGCTGTATGCATTAAGAAAAAAATATCTTTGAAAAAAAACTCCTTTAAACACAATCCAAACTTGCATAAAATAAATCACACATGCAGAAATGTAAATGCACACTTATAGAAATAAGGCTTGTATAAAAGAAATCACACTTGCATAAATGAAATTTTTGAATTAAAAATAAAGGAAAGATAAATAAGACACCTGCAGGTTCAAAAAAGAAATTATACGGAAAGAAGGATTACATAACATAAAATGAGAAATCAAAACAAAAGGAAAATGAAAGAAATAAAGAAATGAACATAACACATTGATCCATCTTCCTTGACATGAGTGGTCAGCTCATTCCTTGGAAGAGGAATTAATTTATACTTTTAATTTAAATTTGTAGAATATTTTCACTCATAAAATTGATGAGGAAGAACAGATATATTATTCTTGGCAGGAAAAATTACATATAAGAGTGTGCGAGCTTGCATTTATACTCCATGCATCCAACAAAATCCTTATTTTGGGGAATACAATATGATCTTATCTTTCTTCCAATCCTAACATCTAAGATCTCCATCTCCACAAAATATGGAGAGAGATATATTATTGGAGGTAAAGTTTTATCTCGCTATTTTAGGAATATTTTCTCCCAAATCCTCTCCTTGATTTTTGGTAACAAGAATCAAAATGATTTTATTCTCCTACTTTATTGAAATGTGGTTTTTCCTCAAAAAATTACTTTGACCAAGTACCTCTCCTAGATTTTCCATTTGACTTTTCTGTTTCTGATTGTGGAACTTTTGGTGCTCATATAATACACTTTTTCCTTGGACTGAAACTCACTTAAATTTAGATTTATATCTATTTGTAACACCTGTAGCAAATCTGAACATTTTTTTTATTAAACACAATACTATTAACAAAAACCTCTATCAGATTTTCCATTTGACTTTTCTATTTTCTTTGTGGAACTTTTGGTGCTCGTCTGATAAACTTTTTCCCTAGACTGCAGCTCACTAAAACTAAAATTTCTCTTTATTGGTAAAATCTCTAGCAAATCTGAGTGAGGTTTTTTTAAAACACATTTCTTTGACCAAAAACCTCTCTAATATTTCCCATTGGATTATTTGATTATTCACAATTTGTCATTTTATACAAGTTCCGAAACTAAAGCTGTCATTCCATTGATGCAAGTTCTGGAACTAAAGTTTTCATTTGATAGTGTTCCGAAATTAGAACTGCAAGTTCTGTAACTAAAACTGCAATTCCATAGCTAACTCCAATTGTTCCAGAGCAAACTTAAAATAACTATAACTTTTGTACACGATCTCAGATTGAGATGATTATTTTTTTGAACTTTCATAAGTTTTTGGGAGAAATATGGATATGAAATCATATTTGAGTTTAGATATATTATTTATTATCAATTCCATTTTCCCTAGAATTAGTATTATCTTTCCTTTATGGCATGCATACACAAGCCTTTGTATCTTTCCTAAATAATCAATAGGATTAGTCAACAAAATAGATAACAAAAGACTTCTAAAGAATGAACAAGATATACATCCTATATTATAGCTCAAGGAAACTATAAGTTCCAAGATTACATTTAAATCCACTTTCGAAGGTAATTTTGGAAGGAAAAAATAATGGTAATTTATGGCCTCACCACCTTTGGTTACCGAATCCCTTTTCTCCATGGCCTCTCTTCACGAGGACCATGCCATCTAAAATCATCCTTATCTTGAAATCAATCATTGTAACTCTCATCAGTATAACCTTTCTAAACTAGATACACCCCCATCTACTGGCTCCTTTAGAAACTCTTAGACCTCCTTCCCACACCATACATGACTTATTACTTTGTATATCTCCCATAATTTCTCAATCCTATCATTCTACTCATCTGGTAGATCCCATTCCACCCACATCAGTTTATGTTAACTCTGTTCCATCCCTTACTAGTATGCCTATCCAACCATCTCAACCTCTTCACACTTACATTCCCACCCATCGTATACTCTAACCATCTCAATCCCTTAACATGCATATCCCTACTTATCATTTACCACAACAACCTACCCAATCTCAACTATCACATCACGTCCCTATTTCTCAACATCAACCTATGTAACAACTTACCCAATCTCAACCCATGACATATATTAATCCTTATCAAATGATTCCCCAACCACCTACACATCTGTAAATTAATCAACTGCCTTATCAAATGATTCCACAAACATCCCCAGCCACAAGCTTATCTATCACCTTATCAAGCTACACTTTGTGCCACACAACCAATACAATCTCAACCTAACACTGCATTAAACAATCCTATTCAAACTCTCATGAATAGGTTAAGGCTGCCACTTTAGGGCATAAAGTTGCATTCTCCTACAAAATATTTGTAATGAACTGATTCATCCATTAGTTCCTATCAAACTTTACCCTCGTCATTAGGAGATTCCCAAGTTCATTAAGTTCAACAACAAGGAAGATCCCTGGAAGAATCTTCATGTGTTTAAACATGCATGTTTTCTTATTACACATGATCAAGAACTAATGATTTACACTTTCGCTATGTCCTTGCCTGGTCCCGCGTTAGATTGGTATAATAGTATACCTCAATACTCAATATTTTCCTTCACTCAACTCATGTAGTTGTTCTTAGAACACTTTTCAGTCAACATTTCTCACAAAATCACAATCACTGACCTGTACACTATCCAACAGTTTGACAATGAGTCCATCACATATTTTGCACATGATGACGCAACACTATAAAGTAACTATACTTCTCTCTTCCACAAACTGATCTCATCGAGATCTTCTCATGTTCATATGTGAGGAATATATCATCTACCTTGAAAATCCAATTGTTCCGAGCCTTTGACAAAGCCTTCACCCTAGCTCGCAAACTTGAAACCCATGTCATTAAGAAAGGTCATCTTTAACTCATATTGACCAAACCTATACTCAAATTTACTAAACCATCCACACATAACAACACAGTTAAGGGTGTGGCCAATGTCATGGTTTTAACTGCTCATCCACACCTACATCTAGCACGTGGCCTCAACAACAAGCCCCTAGACCATGTCCTATCTATATCCCCCTTGGGGGAATCCTATAGTTATGTATTTGACAAGTTGATGACAGTCCACTCCCATCCAACTTCCTCCCATACGACCTGTGGATGACTCGCGACCCAAGCCTATTTGGTATCACAGAGCCCACTATTTTATATATCATCAAGTCAAAGGTCATCACATTGATAAGTGTCATTCCTTCAAATATTATATCCAACAACTTATAACATCCACGGCG